>VRLP01004359.1:0-50075 GCA_009660295.1 Lophius piscatorius | reverse complement strand
TTCGTCATCGAATAGATGAAAATCTCTACTATCAAAACTTGATATTAGTGTTTGTATAATTTCATAATAATTCTCAGATGTCATATCATATGACTCACAAGAATAATTAAGTAACAAAATAAAAAATAGGATTAATTGTTTCATAAAATTATAAAAGGGTTTTTTAATTTATCAAAAAATCATTTTTTTATATTGAAAATTGGTCATTCAAGATCGGTAGTTATGTGGTGGTAACAAAATTCCAGACATATATGGTTTAGGCTATATGTGAAACGTATGAAAAGTATAAAAATTATTGTTTAATCTATTTAAAAAAATGTCGAAAAAAATGATCTTTTAAATTTGTATAAAAAAAATTAGAAATAAAATTTAATATATTTTTTTAAATCATTTTTCGAAGTATTCTTTAATAACATAAAAGAGATTTAGATAATAGATCTATATGGTAGAGTTTGACAAAGTGAATTAAAATATATTATATAATGATTTTATTGCAGATTTAAAGTAAATATTGTTAATACGGCTACAACTCGGTATTGATTATAACTCATTGGTATTATATTATGAAAAAAGATGGGAATAGGTTAGAAGTAGGTTGAAATAACAAATTCATATATTCAAAGTTTTAATTTCCTGATAGATAGATAAATGATGTTAATTTACTTATTATAACACTTAATAGTCATGGATGAAGAATAACAAATGTACCATCTTTTACAGAACATGACAAATGGTAATCATCTAAGAGATTTATATAAATAAAAATTTCATCTTAAAAATTATAAAAATATTGATATGGAAAGTAATTGAAAATTTAACAAATAGAAATATTACAAAATATTAGTTGGTTGAGATATAAAACCTTGATATGATGAAATTCAGTTATTAATATTTACAAAAAAGGAAATTTATTTATTTATATTTTCATTAAAAACATATGAAGATATTATAGCATCAATATAGATTAAATTTAAAATAATCACGAAAATTATTTTAATCCAGAAGATATTATATAATTGATTAAAAGATGTGATTTTTTAAAACTCAATGTTTTATTTATTAATAATCTTTTGATAATAAAATTTATTCTTTACATGTTTTTCACAAAAAAAGGTTTATATTTTGTTTGTTTGATGTTGATATGATAATTATATTTTTTATTCTAGACTATTTATCAATACAATTGTCAAATGATTTGATATTTATAACTAAATAGTATGAATTATTTATTATCGATGCTATCCAATCGAAATAAAATCAGATTTGATATACTGATTTTTTTAATATAGAACTAAATAGATGAGAGAGTAATCATTATTAATAAGATATAAATATTTCTTTTATATTATACAATAAATGGAGAAAAAATTATGTCTTGCAGGAATTTTAGTTAGTGTATATTTAGGATATTTATATTACAAGAATAAAAAGATAAAAAATATTGCAACAGAATTTAATATGCAAAAACCTATTAACTGGACTCCTCCGAGTCGTCGTAAAATTTTAAAAAATTTAAAAGATAACACATATGATTTATTGATAATAGGTGGTGGATCTGCAGGTGCTGGTTGTGCGCTTGATGCTGCAGCAAGAGGATTGAAAGTGGCATTAGTCGAAGCAGGTGATTTTTCGTCAGGGAGCAGTTCTAAAACAACAAATCTTTTACACGGTGGAGTACGATATTTAGAACAAGCTGTAAATGATTTGCAGCTTGCGGAATTGAAATTTGTAATGGAAAGTCTAAGCGAACGGCAAAATGTAATAAACATGGCACCTTATTTGTGTAAGCGCTTGGAAACGATAATACCTATATATAGTAAACTTAAACTTCTTTATGTTTGGGTGGGTATGCAGATATATCATTATCTTTCAGGAAACAAAACGCTAGGGAAGCCAAAATATGTATCAAAGAGTAAAGTAGAAGAATATTTTCCAAATATTAATCCCAAAGGATTGAAAGGTGCAATTAGTTATGTTGATGGTATTTTCAACGATGCCAGGATGAATGTGATGATTATATTAACATCGATTTTTTATGGGGCTGATTGTATTAATTACATGCCTGTTACACGTTTAATAAAGGAAAACGGAAAAACTGTGGGTGGATTTTGTAAAGATAAAATTACGGGAGAAGAAATCAAGATAAAAGCTAGAGGGGTAATAAGTACCGTGGGTCCATTTACAGATAATATTGTTCAAATGGATAATCCGGAAAGTGAAGATAAAATGACGGTAAGTTTAGGTACACACTTAGTATTTGCAAAAAAATGTGGCCCTGATACGAAAGCTTTTGTGCAGCCTGAAACTAAGGAAGGAGGTGTTTTATTTTTTATTCCGTGGCAAAACCATCTTATTGTTGGAAGCACCGACAAATCGTGTAAGCCTGAATTTAATATAAAACCAAATATAGGAGATGTAAACTTTATTTTTGATGAAGTACAGAAATTCGTAAAGCCATCATCAGCAATTTCAAAAAAAAAGATATTAAATCTGCTTGGACTGGAATAAGGCCTCTTGTTAAAGATCCTTCAGTAAAAAATACTCGCGAAATGTTAAGAAAACATCTAATAGAAGTTACATCAAGTAAGTTATTAATACTAACTGGTGGTAAATGGACTACTTTTAGACTGATGGCAGAAGAAGCAATAGATAAAGCCATCGAGAACTTTTCACTTGAACCCCAAAGACCATGTATTACAAAACACATAAAACTTTTAGGAAGTGATATTCCTAAAAATAAAGTAATACAACACCTCAAATCTACAACAACTTACAACCATGAATATATTGATCATATATATAATCAGTATGGAGATAGGTCGTATCTCCTTTCAGATAAAAATCAAACGAAATTGTCAAAGCATCACCCATTTACATTAATGGAGATTAACCATGTAATAACAAACGAAATGGTTGTAAACCCAATAGATGCAATATCTAGAAGGATAAGATTGGCATATTTAGATGTTTTTGAAGCTTATAAATCAGCAGATATGGTTATTGGTTTATTTTCAAAAAAGAATAAATGGAATGAAAGTAAAATGAAAGAAGAAAAAGAAAACTTATTAGAAGCCTTAAAGGAATATGGTTTAGATATTATATTGAAATTTAAAAATTAAATAAAACCAATTGATTCCATATAAAATATCTCGAAATCTTTTAAAAAGTTATTATCAACGATAGTTTTTTTTCTTATAATTGATTTTTTTAATTCTTATTTTAGTTCTTATAATCATATTCCACGTTATTTAAATTATATTTGTTTATCTATAAAATTTTTTTATCTTCTCAACCAATTTTTTTTAGTTCTTGGTTCTTATAAAATTATAAATATTGTATTGCTACCCTTCTATTTTCATAAACTAATTTTAAGTGGGGGTTCTTGAACTTTTTATACAGTAATACACATAATACCAATATAATTAGTTTGGATTAATTTACATTCAGAATATATTATAATATTTACTTTGTTAAACATATAATCAATATAGTATTTTTTATTTTACATATTATTATTGACAAGATATTATTAAACTTAATTGGTATCGATTTATAATCTATTATTTCTTAAAATAATTATTTAAAAAATGTTTTATTGTCTCCATAAAAAATTACTTAAAGAAAGTGTGGTAACAACGAAAAAATCAAAGATTTCATATTTAATAAATATTAAAAAATCCATAAAAACTTTGGCCAATAAAAATACTAAATACTAATTCTTCTTAAAATTCAAATTTAACATTGTTAAATTGTTTATTATAAAAAGTCGTATTTTTAAATATATAAGGTTTTTTTGATTTTGAACAATTTTTTTTTAAATTTTTAATAATATTGGTCATCTGTAAAATACTTCTTAATTTTATATTTTTTGTAGTTTTTTTCTTCATAGATGATAAAATCTTGCATTTCTATATGTTTTTGTTTGGAATTTATGGATATTGAGCATATCTCGAACATAAACAAATCTTAGATGATTTCAAACGTTTTTTATTTCTTAGGAAATAAATTTATAAATTTCGATAAACTATTAAGAATAAGTAAAAAAATTTCATTAGGATCAATTTTTCTAAATAGCTTTATTCTTTTAACATACATGGAAAGGGACATATGTCTAAATTTCCCTGGCGATCTTTTATAAAGAGCTTTAGACCTTCCTGTAATAGCAGAATACGACATAATGAAATATTATTTTAAATATAAACGTTTATTATATTTCTTATGAAATAACTTTTATTCATCTGATTCTGAAGAGTATTCTGAATCTTTTAATTGCTCATCTTTTTCTATTGGATAAGAACATGATGGTTCAAGACCATTTCTTTCTGGCTGTTCAACTTTTCTCTTCTTTTGATTAACTGTATTTTGTATAGGGTTTACTATTACTTTATTGTTATTTAATTGAAGTCCCTGTGTTCCTGTGTTCCTTTCGATTATTACTGTTCCGTCTGCTGGAATTGATCCGTCTTCCAGACATAATACTGGTATTAATTCAACAACCTGGACTACCGGAACTTGATAATGAACCTGAGGTCGCGGGCTATTCATATCTGTGTTTGGTTGTCTTGGTATTCTGGAGTTTTGAAATCCCAGTTGTTGATGTAGCGATGTATTTAATTGGTCAATATTATTAGGAAGTGGACTGATATGATTATGTATTGACATATTTCCAGCATTTACTCCGCCGGTACTCTGAGTATCTAAATTGAAATTGCTAGAATGATTATATCTTGGCATTGTTGGCGGTCTAAAATTTTGAAATGTGGGTTGCGTATGTAGCGTTGGTTGTTGATATATCGATGTATTTAATTGACCGATATGATTATGAAATGACATATTTCCAGCATTCACTCCGCTGGTACTCGGGGTATCTCGTTTGGAATCGCTAGAATGGCTATATCTTGGTCCCGTTTGTGGTCTTATGTGTCCTGTATCGTATGGATTTGCTTGGGGCATTTGCCTTACAAAACTTGAATGATTTTGTTGTAAATGCTGCTGTCTTGCGTGGGTAGCTTGTTGAGTCCCTATGTTTTGTGCATCATGTTGTTGATGAACATTTGGTATGGAATTTTCCAATAAATTAGAAACCTCGCCTGTTGAGTTAGTTCTCATCGTAGGTGGATGTAAAGCTATATTAAAGTTGGTGGTATTCAGATAATATCCTTCCTGTTGTCCGTTTAATTGATCTGTATTTTCTAAATATTGATTCGTCTCTTGTAGATTTTCTCTTTGACTACATAAAACAAAAGTAAAAAATAACATAAAAATAAAATTATTAAATTATTTAAAAAGAGAAAAATATAATAAAGGTAAATTATCAGTCAATGTCTCACACATCAATAAATCATAAATATTTTTTTTGATAAAAAAATAATGACTAAATCATTTGTTGTTGTAGTGTTTAAAAAGAAAATTGTCTTTAAAACCAATATTTATTTTTAGATGATTTGTATGTATAAACATTATTACGTAAAATATTAAAAAGTTATATAGAATAAATCAATTACAAAGGATGATGAAAGGTTTTCTTTTTTTCTGACAGAAAACAAAAAAAATAAACCATAACTTTTTAATTTATCTGAAATTAAATAATTAATCAATTAAAAAACAAGCAAATATATTAAACCATCATTAAGATGTAACAATTTGAATTTTACTTTTTATTAAAAAATATATAATTTTTTGAAAATGTCATAATTTAGATTTTATAATTTAAACAAATTTTATTTTGATTTTACATAAATTATTTTTCTCTGGGCGGATATTGTTGTCTATACATTTGTTCATATTCATCAAAATATTCTTTATGCATATTATCATCCATTCTCCTATAATCATATTCGGTATGCCTATCATCCATTTCTTCCATCCCTGGAACATTGAGACATTGTTGAATAAGCCCTTCATGATTTGCAACAATAGGTTTAAGTTTAGGTGTAGCAAAAGTGTATACATGTCCAGATTCTGATGCTAACAATAAGAGAACTTCTGCTCCAGTGAGAACACTAAGCTCATATGCTTTTTTCATTAATCCTTTTTTTCTCTTTGAAAATGTTACACTTCTTCTATTTCTCTGTGGTATTTTTATCATTTCTATTTTTTTTCTTCCTGTTCTTAAACGTCCTGTATTTGTATTTTTTTCATTTTCTTGTTCATACGGATAATCGTATAAAGAATGGGTAGGGTCTATATATTCTTTTTTTATATTTTGTTCATCATAATTTATATCCCTCTCCGTTTCTTCATAACCCTGATGTTGTTCACTATAAGGATCTGTATAATATTGATAATTATCTTCATAATGTTCATCTATGTTATTTATTCTTCTATTCTCTTTATTATGGTAATTTCTATTGTTGTTATTCATTTGGGGTAAAAATCTAATTTTTTAAATGGAAATCATAATTCATTATCCAATTAAAAAATCATAAAAGAAAATTTTTTAAACAAAAAAACTTCTATAAACTAATTCATTAATATTTCTAATTATGGAATATTTTGAATATCATTATTTCTATTTTTAGTAAATAATTAAATGATTTATAAATGATGAAATAATTTAATTTGTTAAAATATACTTTTATTTCAAATTAAATAAAAGTTTAACTCCTTTAAAAAAAGTAAAAATATTTTTAATACGGTTATCAAATATAATATATTTAGGTAAATTTTATACTTAAATTTATTTAATTAAAAATAATTAATAATTCCATTCATAATTTAATTTCTATAAAAATAAATAATTGAAACAGATTATAAATTTTCTATAACCATTATCAGAATATTTTAAATTAAACTTTTATAACTTATTTTAATTTATTTAAGTTGATTATTAAATTTCAAGTCTTACTAATTTGAAACTCTCACCCCAAAAACTTTCAAATCAAAAAAAGGTTGAAAATAGAGGAGGAAATATAATTTAATAAATATAAGTTAATATGACTATGGTTATGTTTTGCACAACTATTTTATTATTAGATTGAAGTAGTATTCAATTGATGTAGTTCCAATCACTGTATTGATTAATGACCAAGTTAACATTATACCAAGAAAAAAGTTAGAATCTCATTATGCGAATAAAATACTGATTAAACCATACACAAAATACCAACACACTGAGTCATAAGGTAAGATGAGATTAATGCATATCTGTAACGAAACCAGCTAATACGTATTGTTTATGTTCTAAACCAACAGTCTCATAATATAATGGTCACCAACATACAAGAATGTTTAATTATATGTAAATCTTTTCTTCTTTACATTAAATGTAAGATATTTTTATTTGATCATTATAAAGGTTAAAAGGTTTATTAATCAGAAAATAAAGTATTGTATTATCGATACGTCTTTCATAAAAAAGTAATATTTATTGAAAAAAGTATGGGAAATATGTTAGATATAGTATTATAAGTAGTATAAGTAATAATAATGCATCTTAAATAAATTTTCTTATGTTAAAAAAAGTAATATTTATGTTATGGTTAAATAAAATATTTTCTTATAAATTATTCATTACGATATCCCTATGAAATTTTTTATTCTTCTTCTATGTAATAAATCTATTATTTATAAAAAATATATGAATATTTCTACTATACCTAAATTAATATTAAATTTAATACACGGAGTTTCTAATATAACAGAAGAGTTCTATAATTCTAATATAAATACAATAATGATAGATGATTTATTATTCTTTTATAAAAGACATATTGATAATAAAATAAAAAATAAACAGAATGAAGAAGAAATAAATGAGATGGAATTTAATAACAATATCCATAATGTAACAAATGATTTTAAAGATAAAGAAACAATGGAGATGAGATTTAAGAGTGATAATATAAATAATAAAAAAGATGTAATAGAATTAATATATATGGTAGATAAAGAAGATAATAGAAAAATAATGATAGATAAAGAATGGGAAGAATATATTATAACAGAAAATATTGAAATGTTGAAATTAAGATTAAATGAAATAATTTTAGATTTTTTAAATAAATAATTTTATTTTTAGAATTTCATTATTATTTAAATTTAATTTTTAAATAAAAATAAAAAATATAAGAAGTATAAATATTATATAGAATATAATTATCATGTGATTATAAAATATTTTAAAAATATTCGTGATTTTTATTCAATAATTTATGATGGTTGGATTTCTATATATGAAATTATTAAGAATTAATATTCTTAATATAATTATTGTTTATTGTTTATGTTGTAAGATTTTTTATTTATACAGTTTTACTAATATTGATATAAGAATTATAATATAGAAACTAAGGCTATAATATTATGTAGGTCATATGGTATATAGAATAAGAATATAATATTAAAAATATTTTCTTATTAAAATATATTTTATTTTATAATATAATTTATGCATAAATATTTTATTTTTTATTCATGCTTTAATAATTTGTTTATTTGAATTTAATGCTATTTGCAATTAAGGATGTTTATTTGGGTTTTAATAAGATAATGTGTATTATATTTAATTTTATTTCTATAATATTTAATTTTAATTTATATTTTCATGCATCAGATATAACTTTTAATTTATTTTAAAATTACCATAAAAGTATAGCATTGATAATTAATATTTATGCAAAAAACTATATATACTCTTGAAATTTTATCCAAATGCTAATTTTTTTATTTATACTCTTTTCTTCAGCTGATATAACAGATCCTCCATCAAACATAATAACCATATCATTTGATGAAGGCCCTTCAAGAAATCTTAATAAGGTTTTAGAAATCTTAGAAGAAAATAAAGTAAAAGCAGCATTTCATCTTAATCCATTCAGAATGCATAGGGATGTTAATGATACAGAAAAAATATTAAACAATGGCCATGATTTGGGTCTAAGCATCCCAATTCCTCTAAATGGTCTCGAAGATTCAGAAATAGAAAATATAATTAATATTTATGTAGAAGAATATAAAAAAGTAACAAAATATCACCCTAAGCTTGTAAGATTGAGTAGAAGTGGCTATGGTCCCAACAGTCTTAAAATCTGTGATAAATATAATTTAATAGTTACAAAGCCTAATCTAGATTCTGAAGATATAGAAAAAGAATACATAGATCTTCTTTTAGATGAAATAGAATTATATTCTTATAACGTACCATTATCTATCTGCTTTAGAGATAGAATAAATTATACCGTTAATTATTTAGATGAAATTCTTTATGTTACAAATAAAATAGGAAGAGAAATAGTAAGCTTAACAGAATATCATAATCTTACAGTAGATTACAAGAAAATAGATCAAGAAAATGAGAATAATATTGATAAAGAAAATGGAAACGAGAATAATGGTGTGAGAAAGAATTGAATAATGAAAAAGAAAATAAAGAAACAAATGAAAATAATATTGATAAAGAAAGTGAGAATAATATCGATAAAGAAATAAATGAAGATCAAGAAGTTAAGATTGCTATGATTCCAGAAAAAAAGAATAAAAGAAATAATGGTAATAGACTGATATGGGTTGATTAAAGAATAAATATTCTTTTTTATGTTTATTTTATTAGAAGAATAAAATCTTTTAAAATATTTGTTTTTTATTTTAATAATATTATTAAATTCTAGATTATTGAATATAAAGTTATCAATATATTTTATTAAGAATCATTATATATATTTTATTATACTTTTATTATATTGTTATTATATTTATTATACTTTTATATTCTCGAATAATTTATCTTTATATAAAAATAATAAAAATATTATTGTTATATCTCCTTTTCGATTTTCTATTTTGTTTGCATTTTTTATAAAAAACAAAACTATGCAGGGGTTAATGTTTCTGAGAAACAATACAGAGAATAGTTTTAAACTTGATGATGGAAGTGATGGATTAGCTGAAGAGATGAATGAAATTGCTAACAATGAATATTTTTCTATTGATGATAGGGCTAACGAACAAAATATTGCATTGTTACAAAAAGGGGTAGAAGATGATATGTTTAATGTTACACCAGTAATAAAGAAGAAGGATAAAAAGAAAAAGAAGAAAGTATCGTCTTCTAATAAAATACCATCAATTAAAAAAGTTGTTAATTTACCGGCTACTCCAGCAAGCATACGTATTTTTGACGGGGAGGAAAGACTTTGTTTTAAATATAATACCAAAGTAAGCGAGGCTGCTTTAAATACGATGCCAAGAGGGGATTTAGAAGAAAATGAATTTTGTGTGAGATTTGATGTTGAAAGCGTAAATGTTAATTCTTTAACAGAAAAATTTAGAATGGATAATTGCATATACCCCAGAGTATGTTGTCCACATGAACAATATAAAGGAAATAGATGGGCATATGAAACAGAAGTAAATAAACTCGCATGGCAATTTGTAGCTTTGAATACCACACTTTTATACGGAAAAAAAGGATTATTACAAAGATGCGTAGATTCATATAGAAATATCAATAATCAGAGTAGAAGTAGAAGGGTTGTAAAACATGATAAAGATATAAATCCTATTTCTCGTAGAAGACAATCAGAATATACCCCGTATACGTCAACCATATCATGGATGCATAAAGGAAATATAAAAAAATGTAAAATCAGAATAGATGTAGAAAATGCTAAATACGAAGATATAGATGAAGATTTTAAATTTAAATTTTCTATATTCCCGGATACCTATGACGAAGAATCCTTTGGATTAACGAAATGGGAAACAAATAATCCTGATAATATTTTAGCGATAAAAATAGCACAGTTAAATATTGATAATACTTCATTCTGGAATGCTATCAAAGCAACAGATAAAGAATCAATTATCAGAAAATCAGTAGAAGCATACAAGAATAGAGGTATGGATGTAGAAACTGATGAAGAGATGGGAGATGAAGGATTATCAAATATCTTAGTAACAACAATGGAACAGATTGATAAAGAAGAGAAACATGATGATAATGCTATTTTTTAAATTATTAAATTATTGATATTTCAAATTCTTTTACTGATGAATTTGTATTAAAATTCATTTTTTTATTTTTCTATTGAATAATATTTTTATTTCTATTATGAAATTCTTTTATATAATTGAATATAAAAAATAGTAAATGATCTTTAATTGTAAACATCAATAAAAATAAAAATATTATCTTTTTTAAATATAAAAATAATATGAATCTTTAAACAAATATTTTATAATTAAAAATATCAATAGAAATAATATTTTAATAAAAAGATCAATTCTTTCCTATGATTTTGGTTTTACTTTTTTTAAATGATATGATTGTCAGAGATGTATAAAATCTAAAACAGTTTTATCTAAAATATAAAAGTAATGAAAAAGCTATTTGTATGTTTTTATTTTTATTTTCATTGGTATTTTCAACTGATATTTGTCCTTTGCCTGATATACAAGGATATAATCTTACAAAATATACACGACCAGATTGTCCATATTGTGAAAAAGTAACACCTTCATTAAATGAATTGGAAGATAGAATAAAAGAAAATGGTGTGCAATTAACTATGTTGAATGTGGATTGTTCAAAATGTGATTGTACTGCATATGATGTTATTTCTGTTCCAACTGTAGTGTTAAGAAATGGGAAAGATGAAGTTGCTCGTATAAAAGGGTCTACGTATATGAATTATGAAGATTTGGTGGATTTTTTGGAAGGACATGCGCATATTGATATAAAAATGCTTAATAGAACAAAAATAATAAAAGATCAGGTGCAAATTTTATACGAGAAGGATTTTTATTCAGGGTTTGAAGGTCCTTGGCTTATTTTATTTTATAAAAATAAAAAAGAAATTGCTAGAGAGATGATGAAGGAGATGGGAAAGATTTTTGAAGGAAAATTAAATGTTGCAGAAATATCGGCAGAAAATTCTCATAATTTAGTTCATAGATATAACATTACATCATATCCGGCTATTCTAGGATTGTACGATGGATTAGTAACAGGATTTATGGATCAATTGGAATTAAGAAATCTTGTAGATTTTGCAGATAAACTTGTTGAACCGTCTTTCAAAGAAATAAATCTTGAAGAATTTGAAGAAATAGCTAAAAAAGATGAAGATGAACCAATATTTGTTGTTTTCTACACCAACATATCCTTAGCTAATAGTTATTTCAAAAGAGCAGCACATGAATATAAAATGAAATCTAAAATCTATAAATCGGACGATAAAGCGTTTTTTAATAGAGCAATGATTCATCCAAAAGAACAAACAGAAGAAAATAACGTGGGTGAAGAAGAAACAATTGTTTTAACAGTTTACAAAGATAAAATATTTCACAGGTGCCCATCTTCACTCTCAGACCCTAATGGTATTGCAGAATGGTTATTCCACTCATCCTTCCCTCACGTATCAAAAATAACTAACAGTAATTTTTTCACTGTTTTTCATGGCCTTAAACCAGTTATCCTACTTTTATCAAAAAGCGATGATTTTTTGAAAGAATACGAAGCAGCAGCAAAGAAATTTTCAGTTGGCCTCCCTTACACAGATGAACTCTATGCGACAATAGACGTAGATGAATTCCCACTCTTTGCCCCAAATCTTCTTCCTGGAATCAATATTCCATCCATTATCATATTTGACCCTGGAAAACAAGTATTTTACCACAAACCCACAACACTGACCAAAGAATCATTATTTGAATATTTATTCAAAACCTTAGAAGATTACAGAGAAGGTAGACTCGATGTTTATCCTTCCAGAATAAAATATGAAAGATATATTATAATAGTCTTAGCTCTCGTAGCTATTTTATCGCTTGGAAAAAGAATGTTACAAAAAAACAAAAAATCTGATTAAAACTTATTTTTAAAAAAAATATTTTATGAATATTTCTACTTGAAATTACAATCCATCTAATACTTATTATTTTCTTTATAAGAAATATTTATTTAAGATATATTATTACTACAAATTATTATTATATTTAAAATATAAAATATTTAACACATCTTTCTTTTATATTCATTTTTCAATGTAGAATATTTTTTATTTACCATACATTCTTCTATTTTAACATAAAATTTATCTTTTTTAAAAAAATTTATAGCATCAATATTTCTATTTGAATTATAGGTCTCTTCAACATTTTCTTTTGTGCTCATTAAAGGGCAGAGTTATAATTTATTTTTAAAATAATTATAATAATAAATATAATATTTTCTATTAAAGTAATCTATCATTTATTATTTCATGTTATCATTCTAATTTATTCATTATAATTTAGAATCTCGGATTTATTATTCTAATTTATTTCTTTTAAAGTTTATGCTTAATTTCCTTTTTATTTTATTTTTTATTTATTCCCCATGTCTACACTCAGAAAAGTTCTTAACCTTAAATATAAGATAGAAAGAGATAATACACTATCTCCTTCTGAAATAGAATTTATACGTAATTGTCTTACTCTTAAGAGTATAGATGATATGGATATATATCAGGAGAGTGATACTCTGGTTATGTTAACATTTCAAATATCACTTTTTCAAATTCTAAGAGAATTAGCAATGCAAAATATAGTAGATTCACAAGTATTTAAGCAAATGGTTGGTATTTGTTTGGAGAGGATAACATATCCACAAGAAGAACAGAGTAGAATAAGAAAATTAAAAAAAGAAATGGATAATATAGTAATAGATATTTGTTTGAAAATGAGAAGTAGAAATATTTATGATGTAATGAATGAATATTTGCAAAAAGAAGAAATAAATGAAAGTTTGGGTGTTTGTTTTTTATTGTTAACTGATACTCAGCCTAAGAATAAAAAATTAAGGATATTAAAAAATTTAGAAGCTAAGGAGGAATTGGTGGAAGTTTTAAAAGAAATTAGTGGAAATCTTAGAAAAGAATTTTTAAATATTTTATTTATTTCTTTGAGAGATAAAATTAAATCAGTAAACGATAGAATTTATATTTTAGCTTTGATTGAAATAAATAAAATATTAAAAAGAGAGGATACGAAAATGTTAGAATTTTTAGAAAAAAATATAAATAAAATAGAACATGATTATATATTCATAGAATTATTAAAAATATTGATATACGGTGAAGAAAGTAGAATAAGGGCTTTAAAAATATTAAATAATTCAAATATTTTAGATGATGTATTTAATGCATTAGAAACAATACAAAATTTAAATAGAATAGAAGTTAAAGAAATAAGACCTGAGGATAGTAAGATGATTAGTACTACTTTATCTGTTTTATATAAAATAAAAGAAGAAGTAATAATACAAAGACATATAGAATTATTAATCCATTCTATAAAACTTAGTATATCATCAGAAATAAAAAAAGAAATATTAAAAAATTTATCGTTAATTTCTGTATCAGAATTAAATAGAATAGAAGAATTAATTTTTAGTTATTTGGATTCTCCAGCCTATGAAATATTTGAAGGTGAAAAAAGAAAGAATAATTTTCATTTTACTGAAGGATTTTTAATTTTATGTAATAATTACATAAAAAATATGAATGAAGCACAAATTAATCTTTCAGAAGAAATAATAAAATATTCTACATTTACTATGATATCAGGAAATGAAGAAATAATAAAATATACTCTTCAAATGATATTTGAATTAAAAAATAGAAAGATGCAAAAAATAGGATATTATGAGATTTTAAAATATACTGTATTTCTGAAAGAAATATTATCAGATAATGAAATTTTAGAATCTCTTTTAGAATTTTTCTCAAAAGAAAAAAATACTATAAAAATATTTGATATTTCTTTTATAATGAATATAAGTTATTATTCTTCTATAAATTTTTATAAATTTATATCTACATTTCCCATAGAAGAAATATCACCGTATTTTACCATAGAATTTTTAGATCAGTTAGCAATAAATAAAGAAGAAGGAATAAAATATTTTATAGAAAATAGTAAAGAAATAAATACTAGTAAATTTATAAAAAGAAATATAGAATGGTTTAATAGATTTATAATTGATTCTAATGAAGAATATATTTTAGAAGGAATAATAAAAATATATAATAATGTACAAAATAATTATAATGATATTAAATTTAATTTGTTAGACGATAGAGATTTTGATGATAAAATAGAAGATAAAGATTTTAATATGAAAGATAACATAAAAGATAAAAATAACATTGATAAGAAAATAAATAATATATTTTTACTTCCTAGAATATACAATGATGAATTCTTTGAAATTTTTACTAAGATAACCTTACTTACAGGAGAAATCGAAGAATCATTAAAAAATATACATCCAGGGTTAATAAGAAATTGTATAAAAGGATATTCATCATTTATAAAAAGTAGAATTATAATAAAAGATAATGTAGAACAAGAGATAAAAGATCTATTGAATTCTGAATTACCGGTGGATGATCTTTTAGCATTTTATAAGCTTTGGTATAAAATACCGGTTTTTACAAATTCTTATTCCAAATTATCATACCAAATAATACTCTCTTCTAAAAATGATGAACTTTTTCTCACGTATTTTCCTGAGAGCACGATATTTGAAAAATATTTATTATTTTCTGTTTTAGAAAAACCATCGAATGAAATAAAATATTTGATACAAAATGAAATTATTCATATTTTAGAAATTAAAGAAAAATCAAAAGAAGAAATAATATTATTAGAAGCATGTTATTATGGATTATTGCATTTTAATGATATAGAAGAAGTAATGGTATTAATAAATGCATTGGTAAAAGAAAGTAATTATATTCTGTTATTATTATCTATAAAAAATATATTAAATGGTGGTGAAACTGTTATTAGAAGAGGTAAAGTAGATATAGAATTAGAAAGAATGTGTTATCAATTAATGAAGGTTAAGGGTGTTGGAAATAATAGAGAAATGAGAGAGTGGGGTAAATTGTTGAGTATTGAAAATTAAAAGTTATTATAAAAATATTTTTAAAAGTGAAATATTTATTTTAAATGAAATTTATTTATGGTTAAATAGATAAATAGTTTATATTTCAAAATATATATAATAAAGGTTTCAATGTACGCAAAAAACAAGTTTAGATTAAAGTTAAATAAAATATTTGGTAGTTATTAATTCTTTAATGATATTTCTATTCGTATTCGAAGAACACGTAAGGTTGAAAAAATTTAATTAAAAATAATCGTATTACAAAATTATTTTAAATTCCTTACTTTTAATTTAATTATAATTTATGAAAATATATATTAATATGATCAATTGAATTATTTATTTTATAAAAATTTTATAATTCAAATATCTTTTAAGCCAGAGGAATATTGATTCAATCCTCTATGTGTTATATTATTATTTTCTGAATCAATAAAATATTTTTTATAATTTGTTATAAAATATTTAAATTTATCTTTTATATATTTTTATATTATTTCCATCTATCTGTTACTATAATATTCCTTTCTTTCACATATTTTTATATAATTTTATTGAAATTTTTTAAATTTCTTACATAGCTGAACTTGAAAAACACATCATAGCCTTTTTTATTTATATTATATATAAGCCAAAGATTTACTGAAAGTTTTCCTTTTTTATCTTTTAAAATATAAATTTATAAATGAAATTAAAAATATCTAAATATTAAAGGGTATATTGCGTTTTAAGTAAATAATCTATAAATTTATTATTTTAATAAGAAATATATTAATATAAAACAAATAAATATATATATTATAAAATATAACCTACACTAACCCTTTCCTTTTATAAATATAAATATATATTTTATATTTTACCCTTATGTTTTATGAAATAAAGAAATTACAACAATCTATTTATTCCTTGAACACTACTGATATAAAAAATATTTTATATTCTTGTTATAATAAATTATTAGATGATTATAATAAAACCTATTATACAATCTTTATAAAAATGTTATTTATATTAAAAGAGAAGAAAATATTATTAGAAGATGTTGAGCATATGATAAAGGTTATGGATTTAGTTATATTTCCACCTAAGAGAATAAGTGATGTGTAATTAAAAGATTTCTTTTATAAAGTAATTATTTATTAATTAGATTCTTTATAGGTATTATCATTATAATAGAAATAATAACAATGGTAATAAATTTTATAATTAATTTGTATCATGAGAAATATATGATTAATTTTTATCATAAGAAATATATCAATATAATTTATTTTTATCATAGGAAATATAATTAAATTAATATATTTGAATAATTATCTATAAGATTTGAATGATAATTAAAACTTCTATATTTTATAATATAATATCTTCTATTCCTGATAAAAATATAATAATTATAATTTGTTTTATAATCTGATATAAATTATTTATATTTAATTATATTTGTTATTATGTTATTTAATTATATTTTTATTATTTAATTATCTTTTATAAATTTTCTTAATGGTTTGTATTTTTTTTGTTTCATCCTTTTGTACTTTTATGTTTAAAATTTTTCTTACCCATGCATAACGAACAATTTCTTAAGCGTCGCATATCTTCTATTCAATTTGGTGTATTATCGCCAGAAGAGATACGTAATGGAAGTGTTGTTGCTATAGAACATCCAGAAACAATGGAAAATGGGATTCCTAAGGAAAATGGTCTTATAGATTTTAGAATGGGAACAACGGAGAGAGGATATTTATGTGCTACATGTTTGGAGGGAGCAACGGATTGTGTAGGGCATTATGGGCATATAGAGCTCGCTAGACCTATATTTCATGTTGGGTATATGTCTAAGATAAAGAAAATATTGGAGACTGTGTGTTTTTATTGTGCTAAAATAAAAATTGATATTACAGATGTACGATTGCAGAAAAATATAAATTCTATTTGGAGTGTTGCAAAAGGAAAAACTATTTGTGAGGGAAGAGATATTGGTGAAGGTATAAAAAGTGGTTGTGGGAATAAACAACCATTGATTAAGAAGGAAGGTTTGGGATTGGTGGCTTTTATGAAGGGGGAGGAAAATTCTGAAGGAAAAGTTATTTTGAATGGAGAAAAAGTTCATAATATTTTTAAAAGAATATCTGAAAGTGATATTGAAGCAATGGGGTTTAGTCCTAAATATTCTAGACCGGAGTGGTTGATTTTAACAGTGCTTTTAGTACCACCTCCACCAGTTAGACCTTCTGTATTAGTTGATGGTATATTAAGAGGAGAAGATGATTTAACACATAAATTAGCAGATATAGTGAAAGCTAATAACAATCTAAAAAAATACGAAAGAGAGGGTGCACCAGGACATGTCATAAGAGATTATGAACAACTTTTACAATTTCATATTGCTACATTAATAGATAATGAAATATCAGGACAACCACAGGCTCTTCAAAAAAGTGGAAGACCTTTAAAAAGTATAAGTGCTAGACTTAAAGGTAAAGAAGGAAGAGTAAGAGGTAATCTTATGGGTAAAAGAGTTGATTTTTCTGCAAGAAGTGTTATTACCCCTGATTCTAATATTGGGCTTGATGAAGTAGGAGTTCCAGAACAAATTGCTAAAATTCTTTCTTTTCCTGAAAGAGTAACTAGTTTCAATATTGATTTTTTAGAAGAATTGGTTAAAAGAGGTCCTTATAATTATCCTGGCGCAAATTATGTAATAAGAGAAGATGGTCAGAGAATAGATCTTAGGTATAATAGATCTGAGATTAATCTTACTGAAGGATGTTTGGTAGAAAGACATATAGTTACAGGAGATATGGTACTTTTTAACAGACAACCCTCCTTACACAAAATGAGTATGATGTCGCATAAAGCAAGAGTTTTAAAGAAATTAACCTTTCGTTTAAATCTTAGTGCCACTTCCCCGTATAACGCTGATTTTGATGGTGATGAAATGAATTTACATATGCCACAAACATATAATACAAAAGCTGAATTACAAGAATTAACATATCTTCCAACACAAATAGTATCTCCTCAGAGTAATAAACCTGTTATGGGTCTTGTACAAGATTCTCTATTGGGAATTTCTAAGCTTAGTAGCAAAGATACATTTTTAAAAAGAAAAGAAGTAATGCAGATATTGTTTTCCTCTGATTTCGACCAAGAAAAAGTATTTAAAACATTACAAAGACCGGCAATAACCAAACCTAAAAAGCTATGGACTGGTAAACAATTAATATCTGTTTTGTTACCAAAAATTTCATACAAAGGATTAAATAATTTATATAATGAATATGAAGTTTTATCCGATGGTTCAGTTTTTATAGAAAACGGTATTCTTATTCACGGTTCTTTTGATAAGAAGATAGCTGGTAGTACACAGGGAGGATTGATACATATTATAAAAAATGATTATAATCATAAAGTAGTTTTAGATTTTATAAATAATTCACAGAGGATGGTAAATTCTTATATAACACATATACACTCTTTTAGTTGTGGTATAGGTGATACTATAGCAGATGGTAATACCATGAAAAAAATAATGGAAAGTATTTCCGAAGCAAAAGATTCTGTAAAAGCTACTATATCAGATGCAAAAAGAGGAAGATTGGAAAGATTACCTGGTATGACAATTAAAGAAAGTATTGAAAGTAAAATAAAATTATCTTTGAATAAAGCGAGAGATGTGAGTGGTACCAGTGCACAGAAAAGTTTGAGTCTGAGTAATAATGTTAAGAATATGGTTTTAGCTGGTAGTAAAGGTTCTTTTATAAATATTTCTCAAGTAACAGCATGTGTTGGACAACAGAATGTTGAAGGTAAAAGAATACCTTTGGGATTCAATGAACGTACATTACCACATTTTTCTAAGGGTGATCACGGTCCTGAAAGTAGAGGTTTTGTAGAAAATAGTTTTTTATCAGGATTAATTCCAGAAGAATTATTTTTCCATACAATGGGAGGTAGAGAAGGATTGATTGATACTTCTATTAAAACATCTGAAACTGGTTATATTCAAAGAAGACTTGTTAAAAGTTTAGAAGATTGTTCCATTGCATATGATGGTAGTGTTAGAAATGGTAATAATAATATATTTCAATTTTTATATGGAGAAGATGGATTTGATGCAACATTCTTGGAGAGAAATAAAGAACAGGAATTAAATAAGTTGCATAGATTTTATGTGGAAGCTTTAAAAGACAATAATATTCTTGAGCATTATGCAAATATAGATAATAATCCTGTTGTTTATGCTAAACAAGATTATCCTAGCGCTAATACGAGTTATTCTAATACAGAAGAATTAAAGAAAGAATATGAAGAAATAAAAAATATAAAGATAGATAACGTTGTATATCTTCCAGTAAATTTTAAAAGAATATTTTATAATGAAAGGGTTAACAATAGAGGAACGATAAAAAATTATAAAGAAATTTCAAAAGGAAGAAAAGAAATTGAAAATTATTTAAAAGAATTAAGAATAGAAAACAAAAGTTTGATAGAAAGAATAAAATACTCGCTCTCGATTTATAATATTTTAAAAAATAAAATAAATTTAGAAGGTTATAAACATATCATAAAAAGAATTAGAAATTATTTACAAAGAGGAAAAATAGCGTATAGTGAAATGGTAGGTACATTAGCATCACAATCAATAGGAGAACCAGCAACACAAATGACTCTTAACACATTCCATTATGCTGGTGTATTATCCACTGTAACGATGGGTGTGCCTAGACTCAATGAAATAATAAATGTAGCAAAAAATATAAAAACTCCTATGATGGAACTTCAAATAAAAAAAGAACATAGAAATAATGAAATGGAACATATTAGAAGAGTTCAAGCTGCCCTGGAATTTATTACAATAGGAGATATTATAGAAGAAAAATATATAATATATGATCCTGTGATACAAGAAACAAATGTTAAAGAAGATGAAGAAATCGTACAAACATATTTTATGTTCCCGGATACAGAGGATGCATCTGAATCAAGATTAAGTAGGTATATAATAAGATTAAAGCTTTCTAAAGATAAAATGATCATTAAACATCTAAAAATAGAAGAGATCGTAGAAAAAATAAAGAAGAAATATCATAAAGACATAAATATTATACATTCAGATGATAACAGTAAAAATATTGTTATTAGAATTAGAGTGGCTATAGATTGTGATGAGCTTTTCTATAAAAAATTGCTTGAAGATATATCAACAATCCATTTAAGAGGATATCCAGATATCAAAAGATCATTTATTGTAGAAGATAAAAATAGAATGTACAAGGATAGAAGATTAAACCCTGAAGCTTCAGATGAAAAAGAAGATAAAAATTATTACATTCAAACAGAAGGATGTAATTTATTAAAAATCTTAAAAGATCCTTACGTAGATGTTTATAAGATTATGAGTAATTATACAATTGAAATGTGTGATGTACTTGGAATAGAAGCTGCTAGAGAATCTCTTTTAATAGAATTAAAAAGAGTTATAGAAGCAGATGGATCATATGTTAATCATAGACATTATTCTCTATTAGCTGATCTAATGACAATGAAAGGTGCACTTAGTGGTGTAACCAGACATGGAGTAAATAGAACGAATAACAGTGTATTAATGAGATGTTCTTTTGAAGAGACAGTGGATATTTTATTGGATGCAGGATTAAAAGCAGAAGTAGATGAATGTAAGAGTGTAACAGATAATATAATGATAGGTGATATAGCTCCTATAGGAACAGGATCTACACATTTACTTCTAAATACAGAAGCTCTACAAGATGCAGTAGCAGTACAAACGAGAGAATATGAATTTGAAAAAGAAGAATTTATGACACCCAATATACAATCACCTATCAGTTATAAAAGTAATGGAGAAAGTGGATGGTCTCCGGTATTAACATATAAACCAACCACAGCCAGTTATACACCAACATCTGGATTATATTCTCCTACTACGGGTATATACTCCCCTATGTCATCATTTTATACACCTACCTCTCCTACTTATAATCCTACATCTGCTATTTCCAGAAATAACACTTATAATCCCGCATCTCCTATATATTCTCCTGCATCGCCTATGTACTCTCCTACATCCCCATCGTATGCACCTACATCGCCTGCATATACTCCATCTTCACCTACTTATATACCTACTACAGCGTATAATCCAGTTAAAAGAGTAAAGCATTCTAAAAAAAAGAAAGAGAGTAAAAAAGAATAAAAATATTTACAATGAGATTTATTGGATGATACAAAATAAAGAAAATATATAATAAAATATTTTATTGTTCATAAATTTTTTTAACGTATTTTATGAAATATATTTTCTGTCGATGTTATTTTATAATTTTTTTTTAGTTTTATTTAACAACGTAAAATATTTTTAATAAAACTTATTTTTAAATATAATAATAATATTATTATTAAAAGTATTTATTCAGTATAAAGATATTTCAATTAAGTTATTGTTTATCTTTATTATTTTTTAAATATTTCAATGTATATTTTTTTATATTTTATATATTAATTCTATTTTTTAATAAGAAACATTTAATTAAAGATACATGATTATTACCTATCAATGATTTTTATGTAAATGAAATAACATTTATATTGGTCAAAAGCTATATTAATTATAATTTAAGATGGTTCTATATTTTTATCTGTTATAATCTGCTATTGATTTATTGTTTATATGATTGTGATATAAAGATATAATAATCTTCGGTAACATGCACATACAATGACCTTATAAAGAAACAACCTCAAATGTTTACAACAAACAAAATATAAATAAAAAATATATCAACTGTCTAAATGACTGTATGAGTTTTTTGCTGATTAAGAAAGGTATTAATTTCACATAAAAGGTTACATCTAAAATGTAAAAAGATCATGCAAATTGAATGTGACAAACGAATAAAGCATTAGATGAGGAAGTTATAATATAAAATATAGGATAAAAATAATATAAACAAAAAAAAACAGCTTTTTTGATGTTTATAAAATTTTTATTTATGAAATATTTTAAATATTATTGGAAATATGTAATAAATCAATACATAAACGTATTATAAAAGAAGAAAAATTAAGATATAAAATAATAAATTCTATAATAAATAAATTAAAAATTGTAACAATCAAAATTAAAAAAGATAAAATAGATAAGTCTGACGACATAATAGAAATTGATAAGACTGCAATTTAAAAAACTAATTATAATATTGAAAAATCTTTAAAACAATTTTAGGTTATTAGTAACATTTCCGGGAACACGAAAGAAGTATTTTATCATGTTGAAAATAAAAGAAATACAAAAGTTATTGAAGAAGTAATCAAAAATAACGTTAATATAAGAACAATAATAATAACGATAGTCATAAAAGTTATTCAAAACTACATAGCCTGGGATATATATACGAAGCAGCTAATCATGCAGATAATTTTATACCCCCATAAAACGAAGGAATACACGCTCAAATTGTTGAAATTATATGGAAATATTTTAAAAAATATATAAAAAAAGTAATCTATACGCAATGTAAAGGAATTAATGACTCAAATTTCATTATATTTTTATTAAAAATCAAAAAATTTTCTTTTTCATGAAGTTTTAAACGATCTAAAATATATTCAACGATTATTTTATTTTTTTTTAATCGTTTTTTATAATATCTTTTTTTTACTTATTCTATCAAAAAAATTTCTATTTTTTTATATTTCTAAATTTCCGTAAACCCCATGAACTTTTTTATCAAATTACTCTCTATTTACAATATGATAAATATAATGTTAGTAAACTATAATATATTTTCATACAGTCAAAACTTTGTAATAAATGCTACTAAACCAGCTGACGACAAAATCGCAGAAACAATAGCTGGCCTCGAACCTTTTTTTTCTGATATATTAATGTATTTTTATTCCCATTTATCCAACTTTGAGGATGGCTTAAATAAGGAAGATTTTATAAGCAAAATACAAAAATTAGATTTTTATGATAAATTTAAAAACGAAGCATGGAATAAATTGATGAAACACAGAGATGGCCCGATAGATGAATTTGGTGATTGCATTGCTTGTCCAGAATATAAAAATAAGTTTGCTGACTTAAATATTATTCAGTGTGATGATATAATACAAAGTTATTTTGCTAATGCATTTAGATGGTATTTAGAATATCAAAACAACATAAATAAGTTGGAAAATTTTGAGCAATCGCAAGACCCTTTTTTACAATATGTTTCAAATATTTCAATAACTCAATCTGAATCGGTAAATATTCATACAATATTTATAGGCCAATTATATACCGAATGTGGTGTTTTATTTGATTTTATTCGTAATGAAAAAACTGTATTTTTAAAAATACTTTTTAAATTATATGAATTTATTAAGGGAATAAAAACCCCTGATGCAAAAACAATTAATAATTTCCCAGAAATACAAGTAAAAAATATAAGAAACGAAAATCAAAAAGCCATAGTTCTTATTAATTATGCAATACTGGAGGTTCATGATTCTTATTTTGTCCCATATTTAACACGCTCTTTTGAAATATTTAAATTTTTTTTTATTGAAAAACGAACTTTAGAAGAAATATTAAAAAAACATCAATTTTCAGAAGATAAAGAACCTATCATTACACCCGAGGGTAACCCACTCTATAGATTACACGAAAAACCAATAGATTCGAATGAAAACAATATTAACGATAAAGTATCTTTAGAAAATAAAGTAACTCCTGTTAACGATACAATATCTTTAGAAAATAAAGTAATTCCTGAAATCGACAACAATACGGGTAAAAAAGAAATTACTCACATTTCTCCGTTTCAGATAATATTATCAGTCATAGGTACAATTCAATTGGCTCTTATTTTTCTTTTTTTAACTGGTGTTATTACCAATCGGACTTTTAAAAAATATTATAGGAGCTTAAAAAACAATTAAAATCTTAATTTGCTTCAAAATTATTTATATATTTTTTTAAAATAAAATATGTTTTTGTTTCTTCCAATAATTGTTGATCAATTCCTAAAATTAAAATGATTTCCTTTATTATATTTAAAGATATATAATTAATAATTATTTATACATTGTGGTATCCAATTATAAACAATAATATTATTTAATAGCTATTACAATAATTTAATATATTAACGTGTTGTAATTATTTAAGTATAATTAAAATTATATTTATTTAATTAGCCTTATAATGAATGATAATTTATTTTAAAAATATAATAATGGATATTATAATATAATTCAAATGTATTATTTTCGAATAATGGTCAATTGATTATTTAATTAATTTACTCTTATCTCAGTGTTGTAATAAATTGAATATAATAATATATATTTAAAAATAATTATTTATAAATTAAAATTGATTGTTTAAAATAATAATTTATTTTGTATTGAGAATCTTCTATATCTATTTTTTCTAAAAAAATCATATTTAAAAATAATTATTTAAATAAATAATATTTTTTAAACAATAATTTACAACCTATCATTTTCTTATAAACATCATCTATTAATTTACTATTATTTTCTACAATATCACAAACATCATAATGATTATCCTCCATATATTTTATATGCAGTATATCATTTATATAACATAATATTTCTACATTCTTATAATTCTTAGACCACTTATGCATATATGAGAGTAACTTCATTCTATTAATAGAATATTTATTATTTCTTTAAAATTATTCTCATTATCATTATTTTCATTATCATTATTTTTATAAAATATATTTCTTAATACTTCTATTACTTCTTCATATACTTTATTTTTATTAAATAAAATATAAATTAATTCTTTATCATCTTCTATTATTTTATTGTCTATTTTATTTTCTATAAAATTTATATCCATAAGATATTCTCCTCCTACTATTATTTTATTGATTTTATTTTTATCTGATGTATTTATTGTAGAAGAAACTCTCTCTTTGTTATTTTCATCTTTATCATATTTTTCATTATCATTAATCTTTCTTTTAACTGTATCCATATTATTATTATCAACCTTATTCTTAGTTGTATCTATATCATTGTTATCATCGTATCTTTTACCATTACCTTCTGTTATAGAATAATATTTATTACATTCTTCTATTACTTCTATAGCCCATATACATCCTATACCACTATCTATCACTTTATTTTTCTTACCATTTATTCTTATTATACCTTCTTTATCTGATGATATGATATATTTATTATATAATAATATTTTTGTTATAGATTTTCTATGTCCTTCTATTATTTTTAACAATTTTATATCTATATTATTCGTATTTATTTTATTAGAGGGATCAGAACAATTATTTTCTATGTTATTAATATTTTTATTGATATAATTTATTTTATATAATCTTATATTATTATCTACACATCCTGTAGCTATAATATTATTTTTTATATTAAATGTTGTAATACCTCTAGGATGTATTATTTCTTTATATTCCATCATATTATTAAATATTAATAATCTTTTATCCATAGATGAAGTTATTATATTAAAATTACTATTAGTAATATTTTTATTATTGGTTATATCTTTATTATTCTTTGTAGTGTTATTATTGGTTATATTTTTATTATTCGTTGTAACGTTATCTTTAGCATCATTTATATTTTTATTTTTAACTTCATTTTTATTTTGATCTATAGAAAATATATTAACATTGGTAATACCTTTATTATGTATTTTACTAGTATATATATTCTCTGCATTTTTATATAAATATAAAATACCATCATCAGTACCTATTGTTATTAAATAATGATTATCTATAAATATATAACTTCCAGTAACAATATTATCTTTAGTAAAATTAATAACATTTTTACAAATAATAATATTTCCGTTTTTATTACGAGGGTCACTAGGGTCAACATCATCATTTATATCTAATATAAATATTTTATTCTTAGATACCACTAACATTCCATAATCTCCTACTTCTAATTCCATTATTATTTCATCTTCTTTTACCACAGTAATATATTCTATAACATCCTTATTATCCAATATTTTATCTTTTATTATACTTCTATTATTATCAGTAATATTATCTATATTATAATCAATTAAACTATTTTCATTCTCATAATCATTATTATAACATTTTAATTCCCCATTATTACATATAAATATATTATCTTTATATTTTTTAATATCTGTTATTTCTGTTATACATCCTATAATAGAATAAATCTCTATTAATGTAATATTATTTATATTCTGTCTAGGGTCAGTGTGGTCATTATACTTATTATCTTTATTATCACTATTACACTTATAACAGAAATAAATATCATTATCTATAGACTGTATAACATATATACCATCTATTATTATAATATCTTTTATATTAACATTTAATATTCCATTATATTTATTTTTTAATGTAATTTCATACAATAAATTATTTTCTACTAAATATTTATTATTCAGTAACAAAGAATTATTCATATTACCATTAATTATGTTATTATCAATTATATTCCTAATATCTTCTATATCATTTATTTTATTAATAATATCTTTTATATTATCATTATTTTCTGTATCATTTATAATTATATCAATAGAATTATTATTTTTATTATTTTTATATTGGTAAAATATATTATTGTAGGAAAATAATAATCCTGTGGTATTTATTCTTTTATTTTTATATTCTATGTAATTATTATATTGTATTATTAAATTATTATTATATTGATATAATTTTATAGGATTGTTGTTCTTATATTCTGTTATCTTTGTTATTTTGTATTTTATAATATTATTATTAGTAATATTGGTATTGTGTGTGGTAATATTGTTATTATTATTATTTTCATTATTGTTATCATTAGTAATATTTTCATTGTTATAAATATATAATTTATATAATATACTTTCTGTTAATATATATGTTACATCTTCTATTGTTATGATTGATATAATATTATTTTTTAATGTTATGTTATTATCATTATAATATATTATATTGTTGTATGCTGTTAATAATATTTTATTATATGTTATTACACTGTTTAATATGTTTTTATATAGTTTTTTGGTTGTTATATTTGTTGTTCTGTTGTTTATTATATTTTTTATTTTTTTTGATGTATGCATGAAATAGGGTAGAAAATATATTTTAGAAAAAATAATATTTTTAATTTTAAAATAAAACATTTTAATTGTTATTGAATAATTATTATTTGAAAGATTATTTATTATTAAAATACGTAATATTGATATATTAATGATTTTATATATGCGTTATCCATCTTATATTATGATCCAGGAGGTTATGATTTTATAGAGTTATAGAATTATAAATTAATATATGCTGAATAATTATTTTGATTTAATGATAGGCTTGTTGTATAATGGATTGTAATGTCATGACATTGAACTTGAACACGATTAATTCCTTTTTCTTTATTTTGTATATCTATCTTTTATTTTGTCTTATCTATCTTTATTTTGTATATCAATCTTTTATTTTGTTTTCGCGTGAGGATGAGAAACCTTTCCACATATCTAAAGATATCTTTCGGATTGAAAATTTTTCTTATGTGGAAATCGAACATTCAGATTTAAAATTTAATTGTTTTACATGGCTACTATTTAACTGCGCTAAAAAAATATTACAATTTAATTTTTATTACAACTTAATTTCATTTTATCATTAAAATATAAATAAAATAAGAATTAATAGAAAGAATTTAAAATATATAATTAAACATAGTTATAATATCATTTATATTTTAATGATAAAATGAAATTTAAAAAAAGAAATAAAAATTATTTAAACGTAAAAAAAATGAAGATTTGACATTTTTAAAAATTATTGAAAATATATTATTGTATTTTAAATTTATTGACTTATATTTATTATTAAAGAATATTATTAATACTTACTATTTATAATAATCGTAAGATATTTTAATTGTCATATCTAAAATATGTCATATACATTATTTCAATTGTTTTATCATCAAAGATGTTGTTAAATGCATTACATTCAAAATATATATTAAATTAAATTTTATTAGTCAAAAAATTTTAAATTGTCAATATAAAATGTCATAATATTGAATAGCTGTCATTGTAAATTATAAAAATGCAAATTTTTTTAACATTTAATGAATTTTGTTTTTATTATATGTTTTGTTTTCTGTGCAGAAAGTGTGAAGAAGAAAAAAAGTAAAAATAAAAATAAAAATAATTTGGTTTTTAATCAAACACCATATCTTTCAATGGCTCAAGAACCATCATACCTTATGGATCAAGGGCCTATATTTAATTCGCCATCTACAAATCTTTATACAAGCTTTCATGCGGATACGATTACAGAAATAGATACTGCGCAACCTTCATCATCATTAATGCCTAACTTTGCAGATAATCTATTGTTCTGGGAAAATGATACGGAAATTACATGTAAAAATGAAGATGATCCGTTTTCAGTTCCTATTTATGAATCTATTGATGAATATTGTGAATCTCAGTTAGGACAAGAAGATAATGAAAATGAAAAATCGGATTCAATGAGTTGTAATGATCAAAATCTAACAACACCGAATATATCTTGGCAACAAAACAATCCAAGTGTAAAAGTTAAGCCAAAAAAAACTTCATGTTTACTTGATTATGGTGCATTTTGCAAATTAGGTTTCAATAAGCTAACTTATTGTACAGATGAAACAGAATGTTTTTTAAATTATAAAAATTATATTGAAGAAGATGAAGAAATCGATTTTGAAGGAGATATATTAAAATATTTAACTCAACCTATTCGAAAAAAATTGAATAATTTGGAAAGTGATGCAATCAGACTTGGGAAAAGAATGATATCGATATTTACTAGGCTACAAAATTCTAATAACATTAAAACATTAAATTTATTGCGTGGTATACAAAATATGGCAGAGCTAAAAATCGAACTCACTAGAACAAAAATATGTTATTTTAAACTCGCCTTAATTTATACTCTAAATATCGATATTACTAACAGAATAGAGATAATTAAAAAAATTGCTTTGATGAAAGAAGAAACAGATCCAAAAATTTATACGTGCGAACAAACTTTAGAAAAATTATTTGCCGCTGAAAAGACATTAATTTACAATAAATCAATATTACAAATAGCAAAAATACAATGGAATATAGCAAACTGCCCTAACAAACACGAAATAGATGGATTAATGGCAACAATTAACGAAGTTATGAAAGAAACATATACAGAAATGGCAAATTATTATGGTGAAATACTTTATTCAGGAATTGACATTGAAAAAATTAAATGTGAGTATGAGAGATTAACAGCAGTTTCTAATCAGTTAAATTAAATTCATGTTTTCTATAATATTTTTATTTTTAAAAATTAAATTAAGATGCAGAAACCTTTAATCCTATGGTTTATCCTTGACCATATTAAAACAATATTTGATTAGGAAAATAAATATATTTATTAATTAATATTTTCTTGTATTTATCTCGGATATTCAAATTAAATGATATAATAAAGTAATGATATTAACAATATATCATAATTTAGAATATATTTTACGATAATTCATCCAATAGATTGAAATAATATTTATCTGATGTAGTTACAATATTTAGATTAATCAATAATCTGAACAATTCGATACCAAGGAAAAGATTAAAATTTCATTAAATTTGATAAAATGATAATTACATCATATACAAAATCATAACATTTTAGGAATATAAATAAAGTGAAATTATTACATATATAATAATAAATAGATTGATTTTGTTTTCCATCAGACAGTAAAAAATTTTTCTATTTATCTATTATGCTTTACAACATTTCAAAAACCGATATATAATTTAATAACATTAAGAATAATAAATATTTTTATATCTTAATCTGATTACTCATACTATTGTTTTTATTTAACTTAAGAAAAATATATTTAAGATACACATACCATTGTTTTTATTTAAACGATAACATTATAAATCTTATATTTTGATTTTATTCGTATAATAAAATTGTATACTTTTAAAATATATTATTTTATTATATGAATATATTTTTATATTTTTATTTGTAATGATATTCTATTGTATCACATTAATTACGAAATAATTATCCATCTATAATATCATAAAATAAAATTAAAAGAGATAATTTTATGATCGCATTCTATATCTAAGTTGTATAAGCAATGAGTAGCAAATAAGAATATTAAATAGATTACATCATTAACTCAAACTTTTTTTAACAAATCTTATTTTAATGATATATTAATAAATAACTTACAAATCCAAGAAACAGAGAAAACCTGCTTTAAGACAATGTTCGTGGCTCGTAACAATAAAAATATAAATTATTATACATCTTATAGACACAGTAATGGTTATTTCATTAAATACCATATATTATTTTTATCTAAGTAGATATTATAATATATAAAAATAAATAACAATACTAAAATATAGAACATAATGTAAGATAATATTAATACATATATAATAGACACTGTGTTTATATTTAATTATTTTATAAATGAATATAATTTAGATAATAATAAATTAACATGAAAGTTATATTATAAATATATTTAAGAGTTCTGTAAATATAATTATTTAATAGTTAATAATATTTATATGAAATTATAATACATTATGTTTATATTATAGTTTATAAATATGGTATAATAATATAAAATATATTTATATCTCAATATTCTTCAAATAATTTATATGGTGATATATTAATTATGGGTACCTGATGATATATTATTTATTTACACTTTTTATTAAAAAAATCTTATTATTACTTTTATTATTTACAATAAGATTTATATTTTTAAATTTATTATATTTTTTTAAATCATTGTATGTTATCCTTTGTATTTAGGATTTCTTTTGTTTTTACATTTATTTTAATATTTTAATATATTATTATTTTAAAATCAATATTTTCAATATTTTCACGTCTAAAAACATTGCCTCCTTTTTTTAACAAAACTTTTTTTTACCCCTTATGGCTAGAAGTGACGATGAATTGATTGAATATAATGATACCATGGTTACATCACGACGTAAAACACAAGCATCGCATAGTGCAAACTTCAAGGATTTCCTATTACGTGATGAGTTGAATATAGCAATTCAGGATGCTGCATTTGAACATCCTAGTGAAGTACAACAACAATGCATACCTAAAGCTATATTGGGAGTAGATATTTTATGTCAAGCTAAGAGTGGTACGGGAAAGACTGGTGTTTTTGTTATATCTACTCTTCAACAACTTAAACCTATTGATAATGAATCTTCTGTATTGGTGATAGTACATACTAAAGAGATGGCTTATCAGATAAAAGAGGAGTATCAGAGATTTATAAAACCATTTAATGGTGTTACGGTAGGTGTTTTTTATGGTGGCGTAGATGTAGAGGAGGATATAAGAAGATTGAATAAAGGTTCTCCGACAGTATTTATTGGTACACCAGGTAGAACATTGGATCTTCTGAAAAGAAAAGAAGTTAGTTTTAGACATGTTAAACATTTGGTTATTGATGAATGCGATCAGTGTATAACAGATCTAAAATTAAGAAGAGATATACAAGAAGTCTTGTATAGAACTCCATTAGAAAAACAAACAATGATGTTTACAGCAACATTAAATGAAGAATCCAAAGCTACATGCTTATTATTCCTTAATAATCCTCATGAAGTATACGTAGGTGAAGAATCCAGATTAACCTTGCACGGATTAACACAAGGATATTTGAAAGTAGAAGAAACAGAGAAGGAAAAGGTATTAGAGGATATCTTAGACAGATATGAAAATATTAACCAATGTGTTATATTTGTAAAAGATAAAATGCGAGCAAAAAGACTTACCAGACATCTTTCAAAACAAGGTTTCCCTACCATTGATATCCACTCTGGAGTACCAACGAAAGAGAGATTACAAAGATTCAATGATTTTAAGGAAAGAAAATACAGAATGTTAGTAGCTACTGATCTTATGGGAAGAGGAATAGATATTCAAGATATTAATATGGTGATAAACTATGATATGCCTGAGAGTGCAGAAGCATATTTGCATAGAGTGGGAAGAGCAGGAAGATTTGAAACCAAAGGAGATTCTATTTCTTTTGTATCTGATGAGAGTGACAGTGTTGTGCTTAATGAAGTACAAAAAAGATTTGAAGTTTCTATCAAAGATTTGAAAGAGTAATGAAGATAAACGGATAAGTAAAGAATGTTAAGAAATTGAATAATAACAACACATTTATAATTTTTTATTTGTAAAATATCATAGAAAGAAAAATACAACTTTTATTTTTTTTAACATTATTTTGAAATAAATTATATTTTAACTTTTAAAAATATCGTTATTTTTACATTTGGATTCTTTATTCTTAAATTCATTTGAAGATAAAGAAGAAAATATATTTTTATTTTAAATGTTTCGTTTACTTAATTCATTCATTTAAATATCACATATATTATTTATATCTATTTTTACACAGTGTAACAAAATATATTAAATTATATATTATACAATAATATTTATTATACTTAAAATAATAATCATTATATAAAACATATTTAATTGTATATAATTATTATTTTAGAATGAGAAAACAATAAATAATAAATTTTAAAGAAAAAATATATAATTTAATATAATTATTATTTATTGATTAACATCCTGTATCATATCAAATTTTAATAATTTTTCAATAATATCTACATGTCCTAAAAACATTCTTCTACAACAATATCTGGTCATCTTTAATTCATCTAATGCTTCACATTCACTTTTATCATTCTTTAAAAAATTTATATATTCTTCCCATTTACTAGAAATTTCTTTTCCACAGCTAAAACATCTTACAGGAATAATCATTGGAGAGGGTAAATAAAAATATTTTTTATAAGAAAAAAATATTCTTTTGATTTTTAAAAGTAAAAGAAGATAAATGTATTCATACGTTTATTATAAAATAAAATAAAATAAAATATCTATATTTCTTTAGAGATATCAACAAAATATTGTTTAAAATAAAATATTATGCTATTTTATAATTAAAATCTTATTTCTTTAGCAAAAATAATTAATTATAGTCAATTAAATAACCAAAGTTTATATTTTTTTAGATATGATATATCCATTTGTGATTATAAAATAATAGTTTTATTTATATTTTATTTGTTATTTTGTAAAATCAATCATTAAGAATACCAATGATAATTTTTATTGCCATCTTTTCATTTCTATTTGTTTTCGTTGTATAAAAATAATTTATTCTTATCTGTGTTATGTTATCTATAAAATTTTATCTCTGTTGTATTTCATATTTATTAAATTCTACAATATATTCGGTTAGCTCGTTCAATCTATCTATATTATCTAAGAGTGCTGGTTTTGATGTGAAACATTTTTATCTGTTATACGGTGTATATATTTTCAGATTTTTTGGTGGTGTTATATGGTCTGTCGTGGGAAGTAATTTTGCAATATTTAAAGAAGTGATGGCTATATGTATTGTTAGTTATAATATAACTATTCTGAATATGGTGTTGTTGCCTAATTGTGTTGATGGATGTATTTTTATGCTGTTGCTTTTAAATCAGCTAGTTTCTGTGTTTTTTAGCAGTGGATTATTTCCTGTGTTTGATCAAATATGTATTCATTATGTAAAAAATGAATTTGGAATAATAAAGTTGTGTGGATCGTTGGGTATTGCTACTTCGCATATTCTTGGAATAGTAATGCCTATGTTTCTTACAGAAAAATATTATACACAGCATTTGGGTATTATAAAATATTTCACGTCAACGTTTTTCCTACCATTCTTACTTTTATTTATTTATTCGGCGAATATAAAAACTTTCAATGAGAAAAAAACGACTTCTGATAATAAGAAAACATTTAATGGTAAATTTATCATATTTTATTTATCTATTATTTGTTTAGGATTTGTACGTTGTGCTTTAACTGATTCGTTAACTTTTTATTACGAACAGGTTGGCTTTAATTTCAGTTCTACACATAAGATATTTTTTCTCCGTTTAATAGTAGAATCAATTTCATTTTATATTATTCCATACGTAGAAAATAATTTTAGTATAAACTTTTTATACTCTTTGTCGTTTATATTCGTAAGTTTAAAAACATTTTTATATGGTTTTTATAATATCAATAGTAGAAATCTAATCTTTTCAGAATCCTGTGGTGCGATATCATCTGCCATATTAGCGTTTACAAGCACTAGATTAGTTGATGAAATATTTCAATCGACATATAGATATATTCTGATACCATTATATTATGGAACGTTAAATGGAATATCTTTTTCTATATTTTCTGTAATAATGTTTAATTTGTGGGAAAAACAAAATTTTATATTTGCAGGAAATAAATTTAGAGCATTGTTTTTATTTTCTAGTTTTATAGGTATTATAGGTGTTCTATTATTTTTCATATTCAATTATTTGAATAAAGAAACAAAAGATAAAGAATTTTTAGAAACAAAGAAATATACAATAGATTTTAAATAAATAAATCTTAATAATATTGTTTTGCTAAAAAGTTTTATAATATTTTTAAAAATAGAATTTTTTCATATTTACATACCCATAATGATTTTTTCGCATTCGCAAGATTATTTATGCTTATACACAGAAGAAAAACTGAATATTTACAAAATAAGTGATTTTATTACATTTAAATTATCGTTAGACTTTGATGCAATATCATCTCTACATATAAAAGATTCTATATTATTTATAGGTTTGTTTAGTGGTGAACTATATTTTTACGATATTGGAAAAAACAAGAAATCTCTTATAACAATTTTTGATTCTGAAATAAAATGTATAGATTCTTTAGAAAATGAAATATGTATATGTACGACTGACGGAGAGATATATATTTATATTAAAGCAGGAGAAAAGTATATTTCATCCAAGATATTTTCACATAATGCAATTATAACACAAGCAGTATGTACGCCATTAGAATATTATATAGTAGATTCTACCAATAGATTATTTATATATCCAACAAAATCATGTTATGATTATTTACATGCACCTATAATATACAAGAAATATTTTTTTATAACTGAAAATAAAAAAATATTCTGCCGAACAAAAGATGCATTTGAAAAAATCATAGAAATTAATGAAAATGAAGATAAAATAGAAAATATGTTTTTCTCGGAAGAAGGTGGTATATTATTTATTTCAACTAAGAATAAAATATTTATTGTAAATATAAACAATAGGGAAATATTAAGAGAGATAAACATGGAAAGGAATAAATGTTTTTTTTACGATTTTAAATATAATAGAATGGTAGAAATAGAAAATAAAGAAAATATTTCTTTTTCATATAAAAATGATATTTTGGATGAAGAAGAAATAAAATTAAAAATGAATAAAATAATATTTGAGAGTGATAAAATAATGAAAGTTGTTAATGATTTTAATGAAGAGGATAATAAACAGTATAATTATTCTGAGAAATATAAAAATAATGAAAAAGAAAAAAGAATTAAAAGAGCGAGACAGTCAGAAATAAAGGAATATGATATTTATCAAGAAAGTGAAAATTCTTATATTCGAAGAAAATCTGTTATTGAAGAAGATTTATTTTCTGATAATGAAGAAATAGTTGAAGAATTAATAATAAAAGAACAAAAGGCAGAACCTCGATTATTTGGATGTGATAAATTAATAAGTTATAACAGACATGGGTATATTGTTAGATTGAGTGATATAACATTTGAGATAGTGTATCATGATAGCAATATTTCACCTATGAAAATTACAGATGAAGAAATAATTAATGGTTGCGTAGGAAATGGATATTTTATTATTGCATCAAAAAATATTTTATATTGTTACGACAAAGAATTAAAATGGAAGAAAAAATATAATAAAAAAATAAATAAGGTAGTATGTGATAAAAATATCGTTGTATTTTTAGATGATGAAATAAATACAATAGAAATATATGATAAGAAAGAAAATTTATTGGATGAAATATATATGAAAGGTGTTTATAATGTTTGTACTTATGAAGATGAGATATGTTTATTTACTAAAAATTATATGAAAATGTATAAAGAGAATAAATTAGAATATTTAGTATGTTTACCAGAGTTTGTAGGAATCTATGGGAATAAAATATATTATGGTAATAAGAATGTTTATGAAATTGATAAATTTAGTAGAAAAGTTGTTGAATGTGATGGTATACCTTTGTGTGTAATAGAAAATCATGTAATTGCATTATGTCGAATCAATGGGGAATATAAAATAGAACCAGAACCCCATGTAGAATATTACAAAATTGAGAAAAGATATGATATTGTGGTTCAAAAGGAAAATATTGAAGAAGAAAGAAAAGATTATACTCATAATGAAATTATGCCTGAACATCCTAGTGGTATGATTAGAAGGCCTAAAAAAGGAAAATATAATCCAACTTTAGATAAATAAATTTTTATTTTTCCAATTTTATTTTATGCGTAAAAATAAATATAAAAAATATCAGCAAATGTTAAGGTGACATGGTCTAGCTTGGAATGATTTCTGCTTAGGGTGCAGGCGGTCCTGGGTTCGAGTCCCAGTGTCACCCTTTTTGCCGTTGGTAATAACTAAAAAAGATAAAATGTTAATAAAACGAGTATATAACTTTTGTTAATAGACTATTTAGTAAAATGAAAGTTTTTATTTATCGAAATTTCCTGGCGGTTGCAACCTACTGTGATTTATGAATTAATAAATTTTTTATCATAAAAATTTATAAAACAACAATAGCTAATTTTTGTTATTAAAAACTTCATTAACTTTTTTTACTTTTAATTTTTATTTATCTTTTCATATAAATCATTACCTCCATTTTATCCGTCCCTGGAAACATATCATACGCTCTTACCAATTCTATATTAAATTTCTCATTTTTATATTTTTTTGACTCATCTCTCATCAAATCCTTAATATTCTGCACACTCTGCTTATAATCACAACTGATATAAAATAATTCTTTTATATTAGATTCACGTAGCCAAGAAATCACATCTTTAGAAACACCATTTCTCGGTGGATCTAAAATCGCACTATAATTTTGATTAACATCCAAATATTCTCTTATTTTCTTAATATCACCCAATTTAAATTCATAATTACTTATTTTATTATTCTGTAAATTATATTCTACCATATTCTTACAATCTTCATTATTTTCTATTCCTATTATTTTTTTATAATTTTTATTTAATAAAATACCTATAACACCACTACCACAACATAAATCTAACAGATATTCTCCATCTGCAGATAATAATGATATATCTTCTATTATTTTAGTAAATGTAATGTTACATTGAAAAAAAGAAAAAAAATTCGTTCTAAATTTATATTCTCCAAAATAAAAATCTATGCTATCTTTACCTCTCACTCCTATTATTTTATTTTTATCATTACGTATTCCATCAAAGTTATCAGAACTAAAATTTATATATAAATTTTCAAAAGGAAGATTTTCTATAAAAGATACCAATTCATTTAAAATGCCATCAATAGGTGTTTTATCCTTAAAATATTTTTTTATATTATCTTCTTCATCTTCATTACAATGTATGCCCACCATGCTTATAATTTCATCATTAAATTCTTTCAATAATAAAACTTTTAAATATCCTACCTTTGTTTCTCTGTTAAATATCAATTGTTCCTTATCTTTTAAATTATCATTTATCTCCTGTATTTTACTTTTTAATATTTCACTTATAAATTGTACCTCATTAACCTCCATTACTTTATTATAATTTCTATTCCCTCTAAATCCTAATGCAGGCTTAGGAATAATTCCAAATGTTAATTCCATTTTATTCCTTAAAATAGACAGTGCTGGTTTTACCATAATTTTATTTTCAAATTCTTTACCATCATTATTATTGTTATCATTACTATTGTTGTTATTGTTATCAACATTCTCACCATTATTACCACTATCGTTGTTAGATTCGTTTATATTTAAATATTTTTTATTCATTTCTTTAATTTCTTCATCTCCTATAATTTTATTATTTTTATAAAATTCCATTATCATATTTTCTTTATATTTTATTTGTTCACTATATTCCATCTTCCACAAAGGTGTTACTTTATCTCTTATATCTCTTATATCCTCCTCTACTCTTTCTTTCCTATGTTCTTTATATTCCACTCTTTCAAATATTATTTCTATTTTTTTATATGTAATATTAGGTATATTATCCATATCAACATGTAAATAACCATGTTTATTACCTTCTTTATAAATTATTTTATGTTTAACATCTATGTTTTTTTTAAAAATGTTTCTTAATATTTTCATATTAAAATATTTTGGAAGAGGAGAAAATTTGTAACAAAACATAAATGGGTAAAGATTTTTATATTTATAAACTTTCGTTTTTTTATTAATTAGATTTTTATTTATTATAAGTTAGGTTAGGTTACGGCCTAATATGTACTGAGACTTTTGGATCCTAAAGCATATTTAAGTTTGTACTAACTATTTTCATCATAGATATTGATTAATCCAATCTTATCTTATAAAATGTTGGAAGTTTGTATATAATGTATTTTCCCCTCCCAGCTTTTCACAGAAATTCCTAACCTCCTTAAAAATAAATATAAAAACTACAGCACCAAGTTTTCTCAAGTAGTCGCCCACCTTAATACTCGCTTGGCTCTCACTGGCTTAACTTCGGAGATCGGACGGGATTTGGTGTTTTTCAGTGGATATGGCCGTAACTGTTATAAGTTTATAAAGAGGTATAAATAATATAATGATGATATAATGGTGATAGGTAATATTATAGGATAAATATAGTAAAAAGATGAATGAGGTAAGAAACTTATAAGATAAGATGAATGAAATAATAAAAATAATATTAACGGTTATAATTCTAAATCTAAATGGTATTCTGATAAATAATATTTTTTTAAATAATATTTTACATTCTTTATTATTTTCATTCTTAACTCAAAAGTATTTATTCTTATAATATTTCTTCTTCTTTTAAAGTTACAAAGTTTTAATAATAAATCATAACAATAGAATATGATGATAAAAGGAAATAAACTATAATAGGCATAATACTATAATAACAACAAATCATAATGATATAATAATTATGATCATATTATTATTATATTTTATCATTTATACTTTATTTCCTTTTATAAGCATAACAGTCTCTCCTTTGTATAAGATTTATTTTTCCATCAAAATATTATATTTTCCTATTTCCCCTTTCATAAACTATGAAGATTATAAAAGAGAACATAGATATGAAACATAAATGTTGTAAATTGGAATATATACCTGAGCATTCTGAAGATATATGTAGATTATATGATATAATAGAATATGGTGATATTATACGCTCATTTACGTATAGGAAAGTTGCTGTTACGGCTAAAGATCAAAAAAAGATACGTCTTATGTTAGAAATGAAGGTAGAAAAGGTGGATGTTGATTTAGAATCATCTGTATTATTTATCGGTGGTGCAACTAACGTAGAAAATGAATATGTTAAAATCGGATCGCATCATACTTTTAAAATAGGAGTAGGCGATAGATTGTGTATTATGAAATCTAAGATAAATGAAATATCTATGAAATTTATACGTGGTGTGAAAGAACCGTTATGTGAAATTTTATTTTTAATGGAAAATAAAAACGAGGTGAAAATAATTGTATTTAATAATAATTTTTATAAAACATTAAAAAGAGTGAAAGTTAGAGAAATAGAAAAAGAAATAAAAAATATAAATATTTCTGATATAAAATTATTAGTGCTTATAAATTTTAAAAAAGATATAAATACTACGTATAAATATATTAATGTTAAAATACCATCTGAGATAAGAAATAATACAAATATTATAGAATTTTGTTTAAAGGATAAAAAAATAAGTAAGCAGATAGAAAATACTCAGTTTTATAAAAATTTTAAAAATATGGAAAATTTTATAAAACAACAGCATAATAATGAAAATATGGTAAGTATAGGTATAAAAGAAGTAAAAGAGAGTATGGAATGTGCAGCAATAAAAATTTTGATATTTTCTTCAAATTTGATAAAAACGATAGAACAGAAGAAAGAAATAGAAAAAATGGTAAAAGAGTTAAAAAATCAGAAGGCAGAAGTTTCAATAATTCCACATACACATCCCCTAGGAATGAAATTGGAAGATTTTGGAGGCATGGTTGCAGTATTAAAATTTCAACATAGATTTAATTAAAAGAAAAGTAAAAATATTTTTATTTTAAGATTTTAATTAAAGGCAAAATTATATTTTTAATTAATAAATACGTTATGACTTATATCTTTTTCTTATTATTATTTTTTCATTATTTCGACAGGAATCAAAAATTGAGAATGGAGATCCTATTCTATTAGCTTTTCAATCTTTATAATTTATTAAATAACCAAGGATTTAACACAATGATAAGATATTCTTTTTATTAAAAGGTTATGAGTCTTAGAAAATAATAAATGTTAATTATAATAAAAATGTTATTGCTAAAATAATTATTGTATCCATTTATAATCTAAAAATATTATTTTCGGAAGTATAACTCATATTTTTTCTATCAGAAGAATAGGAAATCATTCACTCACTTTAATATAAACCCTAATCAATATTTTAAATTCTTTAATTACAATCTAAAACAATAATTTAAAACCATTTGGTTTTTTTAAAATAAAAAATGAATATTTACATGTTACATTTATTTAGAATTCTGTTATCGCATCAATTTCTATGCCTGTTAATATTTCACTTGATTCATTTATAATTATTTTTTTCTGATCTTCAAATAACGATCTTCTACACAATGGACAGACTTGCTGTTGTTCTGCCCATCTTTTTAAACACTCAACATGAAAAGAATGTCCACATATTATTTTTTTTCCTAATTCCATATCTTCAGCACATATAGGACACGTACCTTCCATAACATCTTCACACGAATCTAAAAAATTTTTAATTTCTTTAAACGCTTTTAAATTCTTTATCGACTTTCCTAGATTTTTTATCGTATTTACCAATTCTCTGAAAATATTGAAAGGCACTCTAAATTTTACTGCAGTTACAATAAAAAAACATAAATATGAAACCAAACGTACCGTCCCAAATATTATTTCTACTATAAATTTACATATCGTTTTTTTATCTCCTTCATCCATACCATTCAATAAAAATAAAACCAGATTTTTTTTCGCAGCCATCGTCACAATAAAAAATTCAAATGAAAATAAAATACACATTCCCGAAAATATAAACGTATGACAAAATGCAATTAAAAACGCACTGGCACTCAAAACCAACGATATTACCTGCAATACCCCTAAATTATCATCACTATCGTATATTCGCATATTAAATATCCAATTTATAGATTTTACACCCAATAAAAAACAAATAACCAACAGATTAAGAACTGATAATTCATCACTAAAAATTGTTATGATAAGTAAAAAATCCGTAAGAAAGAAAAAACACTTATCGTTAATAGAACTTATTTCATCAGAACGTAATTCACCTACAAACACATGTATGATATAACAGTATGTAACATACATCAGATAAAGAATAAAACCACCAAATAAAAAATGTAATCCATTCTTCTGCACAATAGCAATAAGCGTGGAATATAAATTTTTAGAATGGGAATATTCTAATAGAATGAAGAATGAAGTGATAAAAAAATGAAATATACCGTAGTAATGAATTAATTTCATAAGGGTAAAATAAATAGAAATAATTTAATAATGATTTAATATTTTAATATTAATAAATTTATTCGGCGATTCAATGATTTATCCAATGATGTAATGATTTAGTATTGCTATCAACATCTTAATATTTTTTATTACATTCAACATTGTATATCTATTTACTCGCTAACAAACATATTTACTCACCAAGACATTCATTATGCATATTCACTTACCCATTATACATCCATTATACATTTATATGTCTCTCTTTTATATGTAAATATAATTTATTTCTATCTTTAAATTCTTTATTACAATAAGAACATATTAAAAATATATATGGCTCATTAGGAATATTTCTATGTTTTATTTTCTCTTCTACTTCCCTCTCTTCCATTTTCTCTATTTTATTTTCTTGCTTACCTATTATTATCTTATCTTTTTCTTCGACTCTTTTTATTGTTTCTTTAGATTTTTTTATTTCCGATTTACTTGCGCATTTGCCTTCCAATTTATCGTATTTTTGATGTTTTATTAATTTATTTTCATTATTAAAACTTCTTTTACATTCTTTACACCAATATTTTCTTGTTTGTTTCTTTTTTATGATTTCTTCTTTAATATTTGGTATGTGTATTATATTTTTTATTTCTTGGTTGTATATTATTTTTAAAATATCATTTACCCTCTCTTTGTATCTAATATCATTTATTTCTATTTTTTATATATTTTTTATTCTTGCAATATTATCTTCAGAACATTTTAAATTTAATTTATATTCTATTCTTGTTAAAATATCATTAATCTTATTCTCACTTAGGTTAGTTTTATTATTTAGGTTATTGTTATGTAAATTGTTTTTATTTTTATTCCTATTTAAATTATTGTTATTTAAATTATTTATATTACTTCCATTTTTATTTAAATTATTGTTATTTAAATTATCTCTTAAGAAATAATATTTGATTTTATTTTTTATTATTTCCATTTTACTTTTAAATGCTGTTTCTATGCCTATATCTTCTAAAATATCATTGTATGCATCCATTATCTCTTGTGTTTTACTTACACTTCCTTTTCTATCTGGATGATATTTTAATAAAAGTTTATTATAAACAGTACGTATATATTGTATATCATCAGTATTTTTAACATGAAGAATATCATATGGTGATCTTTTAAAGAAAAATATATATATATTTTTTATTATAGATTTACATATGTTAGAATATTTAAGAAATAATCTGTATAGAATAAACATAAGGATGGGTGTATGTTTATTAAAGAATAATAATATGGGAATTGTAATATATAAATGTAATATAATATATTGATTGTTAATAGATATAATAATTATAATCTTAAATGTGTTTAAATAATAGTTTAATATCATTAATACTCTATAATACTCTGTAAATATTATTTCAATTTAAACTGTTTAATGGAGATTCATATTACAATCTTAGATATTCTTTAAATATATTTTACCTCTCCAAAGCTTTTTATTTGTTATAAAAAATAATTTTATAACTTTTTAAATTCTATACTCTTTCCAATTTATATTGTAAAATAGATGTACGTTTTTAAAATTATTATTTTAAAATAAAAATATTTAATGTTATATGTTACATTTCAGTAATATTTTAATATATTAATTTGTTTGACGATGATTTTTTTAATTTTAAATAGATTATAAAGTTATTAATGATATATTAATATTTTGATGTATCACGTAATGTGTATATATACATGGGATTTTATAATGAATATGAATGTTTAATTTAGTAATCAAAGGACATAGACCACAACAAACCTAAATAGGCCGGGAAATTTCTATAAATAAAAACTCTATTATAAGAAAGCAGAGGTATCAACTACAACTACTTGATATTTTTATAATTTTAAATGCCGATTTTTTATCTATTAACATTTATAAATGAGAAATTTAGGAAATGTAAAGAATTAGAGGTGTATCCCTTTATATTATAACATATCGAAATTGTATACAAAAAACTTTTGTAAATAAATTATATATAATTTAATCGAAATGGCTATGATGTTAAAACATATTTTAATAATATTTATATAATATATAATATAAATATAAATAAATAAGAGAATAAAGTTATCTTTCAATTGTTCAAATATTTATTAGATTTTATCTATAAATATTTTATTATTACTTTATTTACAATAAAATAATTATAGTTTCTTAAAATAGTAATAACCTATTTTTATAAATAAGGAATATATGTGATATATAAATATATGAATAATGAAAAAATAAAGAATATATATAATTATATAAACAAATAAACAATATTATATTATTATATTATATATATTCTTTATTTTATGAAATTATTATTTAATATTTTATTTGTATTTTTTCTTATTACTATAGAATTGGAATGTAGAGATTTGTTGTACACATTTAAATTTAGAAACGTACATAAGATTAAATTCACTGATGGTATGTATAAGAGAAAATGTAATATATTATTTTTAGAAAATAATATTGAAGTATGTAAAAAATATACCCGTGAACATTTTATTTTAAGTAATGGTTGTTTTTTGGTGGATAAGAATATAAGTTTGAATGAAGTTTATATTGGACACTTAACTTTAAAACGATTTTATTATGAATTGGAATGTGTTAATAGGAATTATAAGGAACGTATGGAGAAAAAGATGATGGGAATGTGTTTAGAGGATATTTTGAAAATGGAGTTATTTGTGGGAATGGAAAACACAAGATATGAAAGCGCGTTTGAGAAAAGTAAGGATATTGAAAGTGATAAGATAAAAAATCTTAAATATTATAAACTTCCTGTTAACGATTTAGATGGTGAATGTAAGGAAGATGCGTCTTTAGCGAGTGCGTTAAAAAAAGATATACCTGTATCATCTGGTGATAGTCATAAAAAGGACTTGCCATTGTCGGGTGGTACTAGTTATTCTGGAAAAAATATACCAAAAAAGTGTTTAACTGCTATTGTTGAAGAAAACACTGAATGTGATGGATTAGTTAAAGTTTATCCAACAACAACATCACCTAAACTTCTTAGTATGATGACATATTTCGATAATAATGCTAAACCCGGATTCGTTACAACGAAAAAGAAAGTTGGTTTTAAAGATATTTCTAATAGTGGTTATACTTATGGTAAGAATAAAAAAGAGGATGGGTGGCAATATGTAGTGTCGAGACAAAAAAGTATTGATGAGATTAAATCATCTGCAAAAACATTAAATCCTTGGGGAAGATTAAAGTCTTCAGAGAATCCTTTTGAAACTATAAAACCATTAAAAACACCAAGTCCTTCAGAAAACTCTCCTCTAGAAAGCGCAAATCCTTTTAAAACTACAGATCCTTTGGAAAACCTAAAATTATCTGAGAATAGCAAATCTTCAAAAAAATTGAATTCTTCAGAAAACCCTTTAGAAAGTAGAAGTTCATTTAAAATTAATAATTTTACACAAACATTTAACCAACCAGAAAACAATAACATTTTACTTTGTAAAGATATTGAAAATAAAAGTAAACGCAGCGGATCGATAGAAAAATTCAATTGTAGTGAACGTACACCACTTGGATTTAATATGAAAAAACAGACTCTAACGATCGTTGTTAATCTTGAAAATTCAAACAAATCCAGTTCAGAATCAAGCATACCAGATAAGTATAAAGAAATAGATAATTTAGAAAAATACAATTCTACGGGTTCTTTAAGAAATCAATGTTTATTAGCCAGAAAAAATTTTTTCAACTAATAAGTTTATGGAATAAATAGTTATAATATAATAAAAATATTGTTAAAAGTAAAATATCATTTAAAAATTAAAATATATTTTTATTTTATTCCAAACCGTTTGTATAATATATTTCATTTAAAAATATTTGGAACTCAGATACTTACGATTTACCCTTTTGAAAGAAATTAATTTTTTTTTTGCCTTGTGATGACAAACAAAAAAGAAATACCATTAGAGTGTTTTAAGCCGATATTCATAGATGAAAAAGAAAGAAAAGCAATTATAATAGTGTGTATGCATTGTTTCAGCGAGAGGAACACTATAAAAAATGTTAAAAATTTAATAAAATGTATAAAAACTAGATTGTGATAAAGTTATTTCAATAATATATAACATTTTAGTAAGTAACAAGTGTATTATATTATTATATAACGTAAGAATAAAAATAATAAGGAAAATTGTATTAAAATACGATAAAAATATTAAATTAAGTGAGAAAGAAATCAATGTAGAAATTAAAGAATCAAGATTCATCAAGAGATAATATAATAGAGGTTGTAGGACATATGGAACTTGGATTTTTGGAGCTGTGGAGAGAACAGGTAAAAAAATAGCATTCAAACCTGTTATTAAAAGAAATAAAGATGTATTAACCAAGTTCTATGGAAAATATATTATAAAAAATAGCATTATTTACACAAATTGTTGGTGAAACTATACTGATATTCATAAAAACTGTTTTCATTCAAATATGAACCATTCTATATCTTTCATTAATACAATTTCAGGAATACACACAAACAATATCGAAGAAACATAATGTAAAATTAAATAATATATACAAAAAGAGCGTATGATTCATCATTATTAAAATATGATCTATCGTTGGTTGTTTTTTCAGGGAATGAAGGTAAAGAAGTAGGCTAGAGGATACCCTACGTACGCCCCTTTTGAAAGCCATTAAATTTTTTTTATCCTTGCAAATAAAATATTAAACAGTGAATAAAAGTTGAATTAAGTTATTAAAAACATTATTTTCTTCCTTTTTCATAAATATAAAAAAGTTTAAAAGGAATTGTAATTTGTTTGAATTAAAATATCTTTTGGTTACAAACTTTTTTACACTATATTCAAATGCCTTTTATTGTATTAATGTATACAATACTGTAATATTTCATCTCCATGTCTTTTATATTATATTCTTTCCAACAATCTGAATATAATTTGAATTCATGTTTAACACGGTTTTTATAATCTTCGAGGGTTTTCCTTACCTAGATCTTTAGCTACTTTTAAAAATAATGGTCTACTATTGGTTTTCTCTACAATACCCATTTCCCATCGATCTTAGATCCCTTGTTATTTTTTTCTTATCAAACTTTGACTCATACATTTCTACAATTATATCTTTTCCTCCTGTTTTTATAAATTTTTTTAGTAATAATTGTTTACTTTTTTTAATTTAATTAGTATCTTCTTCAGCGTTGATTTCAATAAAATTGTGATATCATTTCTCATAAAACTTTATGATAACAGAGAAAAATTTTTGTTTTTCTACAATTTTTTCGATAATATTTTTCCGTTTTTTATTTCCTTCATATTACCAGACAAAAAAAACATTTTTGAATATTTATAAACTTATTTAATAACGAATTGAATACGTTTTTCACATCCTCTAACTTAATTTTTTTGTTCAGCAGCAAGGGTAAAAAATTTCAATGACTTTCAAAAGGGGTATATGTAAGGCACCCCAATTCCAAGAAGTGTATTATATTTTAATAAGATTACTAATTTATTACTTTTCTTAATGTTTTTTTATTGTCACCACAAGGGTAAAAAAAAATAATTTCTTTCAAAAGAATATAATATAGGTATCTCACGGCCATTTTTTTATTACTATTATTTACGATAAAATAGTTATGGTTTCTTAAAATAGTAATAACCTATTTTTATAAATAAGGAATATATGTGATATATAAGTATATGAATAATGAAAATAATAAGATAATAATATAATAATGAAAAAATAAAATAATATTATTTAATATTTATATAATTATACATCACACATATTCTTTATTTGGTATTTATATACTTATATATATCATATATATTCTTTATTTGGTACTTATATGCGTATATATATCACACATATTCTTTATTTTATGAAATTATTATTTAATATTTTATTTATATTTATTATTACTATAGAATTGGAATGTAGAGATTTGTTGTATACATTTGAATTTAAAAACATGTATAATATTAAAATCAGTGGTATGTATAAGAGAAAATATGATATATTATTTTTAGAAAATAATATTGAAGTATGTAAAAAATATATTTGTAAATGTTTTATTTTAAGCAATGGTTTTTCTTTGCTGGATACGAATATAAGTTTTGCTGAGGTTTATAATGAACATTTAAGTTTAAACGAATTTTATGAGGAATTGGAATGTGTTAGTAGGAAATATAAGGAACGTATTGAGAAAAAGATGCTGGGAATGTGTTTAGAAGATATTTTGAAAATGGAGTTATTTGTGGGAATGGAAAACACGAGATATGAAAGCGCGTTTGAGAAAAGTAAGGATGTTGAAAGTGATAAGATAAGAAATGATATACCTGTATCATCTGGTGATAGTTATAAGGATTTATTCTTGTCGGGTTGTGCTGGTTGTTCTGAAAAAAATATACCAAAAAAGCGTTTAACGACTATTATTAAAGAAAATACTGGGTATGACGGGTCAGTTAAAATGTCTCCAACAATAAAATCACCTAAACGCCGTAGTATGACAACATGTTGCGGCACTTGTGCTGAACTAGGATTTGGTGCAACGAAAAAGAAAGTTAGTTTTAATGGTATTTCTAACAGTAATGATATTTCTGTTGAAGATAAAAAAGAAGATGGGTGGCAATATGAAATGTCGACTAAAAAAAGTACCAATGGAAATAAATCATTCGTGAAAAACATTAATTTCTTTAGAAAGATTAAAGTTTTTAGAGAATCCTTAAGAAACTATAAACCTTTGTAAAAATGTTAAATCATTCGGAAAACCTTTTAAAAAGAACAAATTCTTTTAGGAATATAATTCTTTCAGAAATGTTAAATTTTTTCAATAAAACCTTTGTAAAATATAAAACATTTAAAAACATTAAATCCTTTTGAAAACCTAAAATTATCTGAGAATGCAAATCTTTAAAAAGATCGAATTCTTCAGAAAACCCTTTATAGAAAATAGAAGTCCATTTCGATTTAATAATTTTACACAAACATTTAACCATCCAGAACATAATAACAGTTTACCAAAGATATTGAAAATAAAAGTAAACGCAGCGGATCGATAGAAAAATTCAATTGTAGTGAACGTACACCACTTGGATTTAATATGAAAAAACAGACTCTAACGATCGTTGTTAATCTTGAAAATTCAAACAAATCCAGTTCAGAATCAAGCATACCAGATAAGTATAAAGAAATAGATAATTTAGAAAAATACAATTCTACGGGTTCTTTAAGAAATCAATGTTTATTAGCCAGAAAAAATTTTTTCAACTAATAAGTTTATGGAATAAATAGTTATAATATAATAAAAATATTGTTAAAAGTAAAATATCATTTAAAAATTAAAATATATTTTTA
>VRLP01004358.1:0-50075 GCA_009660295.1 Lophius piscatorius | reverse complement strand
CAAGACCCTGAAACCCCAGCTACCCGGGTGCTTCTCAGGGGCCGTCCACTGCTCCCTCGGGGATGGATCAAATGCAGCAAATTAAATACACAATTATATATATATATATATATATGTATAAAATTATTATTATTATAAATATATAATTCTCTAAATACATAATAATTATGAATGTGATCCAGGTCGGACAGGAGCATCAGCAGTGTGAATAATAATATAAAATTCACCACAGATAATAAGGAGCAATAAATGCAGTGGTAGAAGCCGGACTGGAGCCCACCACACAATGTTGACATCATCATTTTTTAAAAGAGGATCATCATCATCATCATCATCATCCTCATCATCATCATCATCCACATTAATTTAACACTGCAGTGATATTATTATTGTTTTTGTTATTGTTGTTTAAGATCAGAAGGTCAGAGCGTCACCACTTTTAAGTGTTCAATAAGAAATTGAAAGCAAGATTATATTTATCTGATCTTTTCTTGGGGGGGTGATCCAAACTCAAAAACTGTGATCGACACCATGAGTTTAATAATCTGTTGCACCTGTGGTATTTCCTAATTTTTGTGGATATTTTTGTGGTGTTTATGCAGACTGACTTCCTGATGGTGGTCCTCAGAGATGTAGTCCAGGCCTATCCAGAAGTCCGCATCATCCTCATGTCGGCCACCATTGACACCAGCATGTTCAGAGAGTACTTCTTCAACGCCCCCATCATCGAGGTGTTCGGACGTACTTTCCCTGTCCAAGGTCTGCCTCTCCTCAAGTTTAAAGGGTTTGATCAGGAGACAAGAGTCTAAATTAGTCTCTGGTCTTTCTACAGAGTACTTCCTGGAGGACTGTATCCAGATGACCAACTTTGTCCCGCCGCCGGTGGATCGCAAGAAGAAAGACAAAGATGAGGAGGGAGGAGACGAGGATGTAAGATAAATCCTCTCTGGTGTCTTCAAGACAGTCGGTGAGAAAAAAAAAAATCCGTCTGAGCTCCTGTTGTCTCTCTTCAGACCAACTGTAACTTGATCTGTGGGCCAGAGTACACGGCAGAGACCAAGCGCTCCATGGCTCAGATCAATGAGAAAGAGACGTCCTTCGAGTTGGTCGAGGCTCTGCTCAAGTACATCGAGACGCTGCAGGTGACAGGTGCCGTTCTGGTCTTCCTGCCTGGCTGGAACCTCATCTACTCCATGCAAAGACACCTGGAGATGAACCCTCACTTTGGTACAGAAGCTCTTTCTTACAGACAGAAGCTGCAGGAGGCTTCTACTCCACTTCCATACAAGCTCCTAAAACACATCAGACTACATTTAACTTTTGTTATGAATTCAAATCTGGTGCTGAAGACGTTTGGTTGCCTGTGTTTCCAGGAAGTAACAAGTACCAGATCCTGCCGCTGCACTCTCAGATTCCTCGGGAAGAGCAGAGGAGGGTGTTTGAACCAGTTCCTGACAACATCACCAAGGTTAGAGGTCACAAAAACTCCAGCAGTACTCTTTACCAACAACATCCATTCAGTCTACAAACATCAGACTTGAGAGTTTATTTAAGGTCAGATCTTGACAGAAAACCTTTTAAAGGGAACAGACCCTCTTAAATCGTTATAATCCCTCGGGTCGGCCCAATCAACAGTCATTAGGGAACGCTCTCCGGTACTGAGATAGAGAACTCCAATTATCCTGCAGGGCATCATTTATCTGCACCGGTTAGCCCATTCTCATCCTTCCAGGCTCGGTTTTCCGTCACGGAACCTGGTTTTACTCTCTGACTTAATCGAGAGCCTATTAATCCATGTTTGACATTTAATCTACTGATCATAAGATCTGTACATGAGTCGTGTTGTAAGATCTGAACCAACACTGAGGCCCCTCTGCAGCCGTGACTAACGGGTGAAAATGTTCATCCTTGCAGGTGATTTTGTCAACCAACATCGCTGAGACCAGCATCACCATCAACGATGTTGTCTACGTCATCGACTCCTGCAAGTACGTCTGTCTGTCAAAGTGACAAACACTAGTATCAACCAATAGTAAAAAACTTATTAGTACTACACTGTAGTACTAGTACTGCTCTGTAGTATTATTACTTTATGTTGGTAAAGGCTCGGATTCTCTGTCCGCCCTCACAGGCAGAAGGTGAAGCTCTTCACATCACACAACAACATGACCAACTACGCCACCGTCTGGGCCTCCAAGACCAACCTGGAGCAGAGGAAGGGCCGAGCCGGCAGAGTCCGACCCGGTTTCTGCTTCCACCTCTGTAGCCACACCCGTTTTGAGAGGTTTGTTGTGGTGACGGCTCATTGCTCGGCATCTCGCCCTGGTTTGTTTGGGTCCTGCTCTGATTAGTGTGTACCTTCTCTCTGTAGACTGGAGACCCACATGACTCCCGAGATCTTCAGGACGCCACTGCATGAAGTCGCACTTAGCATCAAACTGCTGAGACTCGGCGCCATCGGACACTTCCTGTCCAAGGCCATTGAGCCGCCGCCGCTGGATGCCGTGATCGAGGCTGAACACACTCTTAAAGGTAGAACAAACGCAACACGTGTTTCTTAAAGGTCGAGTCCGTAAAATGTATCGGCACACTTGCGCTTTTTCTTGAAAATAAGTATAATTTTTTATATTTTTTAGCTAATTATACACTAAAAAGATGTAGTTATGTATATTAAAATTGAGTTTACCTAAAGATATGCACCTGTATTTTACAGAATGTACCTTTAACCCTGCAGTTAGTCTGATTGAAAAATAATGAAGAAAAAGATTAGGAGTTGAGTCGTTCACAACTTGTTGATTATAATATAAATAATTAGCTTGTGTTGTTGGAGATAACTGGGCCTCTTTCACTGTTTTGATGACGTTAGCCGTAGTTCAGTGTAAATAAAGAGGAGTGTGTAGAGTCCGGTCTTTAATGCAGTACTTTGGCTGATTCCTGTGTGTTTGTGGTGTGAGATAAAATTCTGTCCTTTCTGTCAGAGCTGGACGCTCTGGACTCCAACGACGAGCTTACCCCTCTTGGTCGGATCCTGGCCCGTCTGCCCATTGAGCCACGTCTTGGGAAGATGATGATTATGGGCTGCATCTTCAGGTCAGTTTGTCCTCCTTCACTGAGTGACATGTCTTTTTCCTTCCCCCCTTCCCTTTTAACCCTCCTCCTGCGCCCCCCCTCTAGTGTGGGAGACGCCATGTGCACCATCTCTGCCGCCTCTTGCTTCCCGGAGCCCTTCATCAATGAGGGTAAACGCCTCGGCTTCGTCCACAGGAACTTCACTGGCAGCCGCTTCTCTGATCATGTGGCTCTGCTGTCAGTCTTCCAGGCCTGGGACGACGTCAGGTTGGTTCAGGAGGGGACCTCCAGCTAAGCCGTCAGAGCTTGACAATGCTAATTTTAGTTATTAGAGCTTAAGAACGCTCATCTTAGCTAATACAGATAATAAATGCTCAATTAAGGTATCAGAGTTTAAACAAAAAAAAGAAGAAAAAAAAGAAAACTTCAGCTGACCCCTTGTCAACATTTTTAGCATCAAGCTAGTTAGCCAGCCAAACCAGTGTGTGAGATGTTTGGTGTGAGGAAGCTGAAGGCGAAACCAGTGGTGTTGAACGATGAAGGCTCTAAATACTCGTTGTTGTTCAGGGTGAATGGTGAGGACGCCGAGTGTGGCTTCTGTGAACACAAACGTCTGAACATGTCGACGCTGAGGATGACATGGGAGGCCAAAGTCCAGCTGAAGGATATCCTGGTCAACTCTGGCTTCCCTGAAGGTACCTGAACGCAACACCAATCCACTGGTACCTGAACTCACTACTAATCAGTCGCCTGTCTGATATCATGTGACTATGAGGGATGGAAATAGCAAAAGTAAATGATAAAATTGGGAGGGATAAAAAAGATATGATCTGAAAAATGGAGTGATGGATTGTCATTTGATTTGATAAACTTATTAACATTTTTTATATAGCGATTGTCTTTATGTCGTTTGCTACGTCCAACTAGCATACTTCTTTTACAGTGTCCATTTTCCTTACCCCCAGCCAAAAGTAAATACTTATTTTTGTATTTGTGCCATTTTTGCTACTTTCGGCAAAAAGAAGGGCAATTTTGTTTCTTCCACTCCTCATATAATAATAATGAACAATAATACATTTCATTTTTAACACACTTTACATTTGTATCAAATCTCAAAGTGCTAAAATATATACATGACCTCTCCTCATCTCCACCGACGGCAGACTGTCTGATGACCCAGATGTTCAACACAGTGGGACCGGACAACAACCTGGACGTGGTGGTCTCACTGCTGACCTTTGGTTCCTACCCCAATGTCTGCTACCACAAGGAGAAGAGAAAGATCCTCACCACCGAGGGCCGGAACGCCCTCATCCACAAGTCCTCCGTCAACTGTCCATTCAGCAGCCACGACATGAACTACCCATCACCTTTCTTTGTCTTCAGTGAGAAGGTATGATTCACATCCAAAAGATGTGAGGTTCTGCAAAACAGAACCAGATAAAGTCAAAGCGTCTCCTCTGTTTCAGATCCGAACCCGAGCGATCTCAGCTAAAGGGATGACTTTGGTGAGTCCGCTGCAGCTGCTACTCTTTGCCTGCAAGAAGATCACCTCCGACGGAGACGTGGTGGAGCTGGACGACTGGTGAGAAGATCTTCACTTTCTCCACAGACAGAAAGCTAGTTCCCAGGGCTCACCAGTGGAACACTGTGCCAAAATTAACAGAAATTCCAAAAAAGTCTAGGAAGGGAACTAGACCTTCCTGAGGCTGCTACCGCAGCTAAAGTGAGCAAAGTTCAGTGGCGGCGGATTTGTTTGAAGGGACTTAGCTGGGTTCAGAGTGCGCTGAGACTTTTTCCCAGAGGAAGCTTAACCTTTAGAATCTACAGCCATTCTGCATTTTCTCTTTATGGATGCATGTGAATATTTTTACCTCCTGACCTTCCTACTCAGGATCAAACTGAGGATTCCTCACGAGGTGGCCGGTGGCGTGATGGCTCTAAGGGCCGCGCTGGAGGCTCTGGTAGTGGAGGTCACAAAAGACCCGGAATACATCCGACAGCTTGACCAGACCAACCAGAGACTCTTGAACATCATCAGATTTGTGTCCAAACCTTCAGCAGCCGGCCTCAACCTGATGGCCAGCAACCAGAGGTATTTAAGGTTCATTCCACCAAAAACCCTCAGGTATTAAATGATCTTTGCATCTGAAATACTCAGATATTAAAGCCTAATTTCACCCAAAACTATCAGGTTTTTTAGGCACATTCCACCCAAAACAAAGATATTAAAGGATCTTTGCACCTAAAATACTCATATATTAAAGGATCATTCCAACAGAACATTCAGGCTAACTGCGATTAATCTCTGTTCAGGATGGGAGATGGTCCTCGACCTCCAAAGATGGCACGCTTCGATGGAGGAGGTGGAGGAGGCTACAGAGGAGGAGGAGGATACGGAGGAGGAGGCGGTTACAGGGGAAGTGGGGGTTACAGAGGTGGAGGAGGTTACGGGGGCGGAGGAGGTGGTTATAGAGGAGGTGGAGGCTACAGAGGAGGCGGAGGAGGTTACAGAGGAGGTGGTGGTGGAGGTTACAGAGGAAGCGGTGGAGGATATGGAGGAGGAGGCGGTGGAGGATATGGAAGAGGCGGAGGGTATGGAGGAGGAGGAGGGTACAGAGGAGGTTATTAACATCCTGACATGATGTTAAAAACAGGCTGTGTTTTTATTTGGTTTTGTGAATTAAACCGTCATCCTTTTTCGACAAAATAAAAATAAATGTTAATATTTCAGATTCAGTGAAGTTGTTGATAAATGTCTGAACGTTTGGATTTAGCGATTTGTGATGTCATAGATCAGTGAATTATTTCTGCTTGTCTTGATTATTTGTCAACATTCCCAATAAATCTGTTAAAGTTATGTGAAACTGCCTGCTATCTTTGAGACAGGATTATCTGAAAAAGAAAAACCTGGATATTATTTTTTTAGTTAAATTCTAAAATCATACACCAAGCACTTCAGTCATTCTGAGAGATAATGTCAAATTTTTGGCTCTGAGAAATTAATTAAAAATAATGTAACAAAGAAAGTCATAAATATTTTTTACTTTGTCCTCGTAATTTTACAACCTATTTGATTATATTAAATGATTAATATATTATAACAATTATATAAAATAAATATACTATATACATATATAAATTATACATATATATAATATATATATATATATATATATATATATATATATACATATATTTATAATATATGTATAAATATATATATAATTATGTAATATATATAATATATATATATATAGTTATAATTTTTATAGATATACTATATTTATATACTGTATATATATATTTGTATAATATAATTATATAATAGATTATATATAATATAATAAATATATTGTATATTTATACAATATATGTATTCCATATATTTATGGCATATTTATATTATATATATATATATATATGATGAATATACAATAATACAAAATATATATATTATATAAATAATAATAATAATAATAATACATTTAATTTATAATGCACTTTACATTTGGATCAAATCTCAAAGTGCTACAAAGTAAAAGCAGATAAAAGCATAAATAAAAAATAAAATAATAACTATATAAAAGCCTTACCAAAAAACCAACAATGTTAATTAAGGTTATAGAATATAACATATATTATAACATATTATATATTATATATATATAGTTATAAATATACCATATATAAATTTATATATGGTATATTTCTATTATACATATATTTTGTATTTATTGTAGATTCTAATATATATATATATGATATATATATATATATATATATCTCATATATATATATATATATATCTCATATATATATATATATAGGGTGGTATTTTATGTTGTTTATTTTCCCTTCAGTGACCACATAACCTTCTTTCTTCAATGCTTAACCATCCTCCGATTATCTAGTCTAATGGTGTTTTCCACTGGCAGGGGGCGTCGTCTGTTTTCACACCCTCAGAGAGTGATCATAGTAGAGTCATGTGACATACTCGGCTGGTTAAAAGTAATCTATTATAGCTTTTTCTGGTCAAGAGTTATATGAGGTTCTTGAACGCATCCTACCTGTGACCAATCAGCTGCCAGCTCTTACAAACCTGTCGGAAGTTGTAGAGTATTTTTTACATAATATTTGCGCTTTAAAGTTTCTGAATATACTTTTACTGTGTATACACTGGTTTTCATACTAGAAGAAGAATTAAAGAAGAAATTTGTGCCGAAGTATAAAAAAAAACATCTAGAAAGTATTTTAGTCTCTTTATCTTATTTTACTGTCATTTGATGATGTTATTTTCATGATGGATGCAAACAAACATGAAGAACCACAGATCAACTGACTTTATTTTTATCATCTCTGATAGGCTTCAAATTTGACTTTTGACTTCCATCATGTTGGTATGTGAAAGGGATCTGGTAATAACGAAGATCTGATCAAGGCTGGACCATGTGCTAACGAGACTAGTCTTAAGATTTTTGCTGAAGAACATATAAACACTTTAATGTTAAAAACTGAACTTCAAAAAGCAAATTTAAAAAATATTGAAGTTTAACGAAAAATCTGTATTTCCTTCTCAGCTTATATTAAAGTACAGAACATCAGATTTATGCATTGGCCAAATATTTGGTTTTCATCCCAAGAACAATATCTTCAAAATGAAGTAAATATGAAACAAATTTTCTAACATAAGTCTTTCTTTAAAAATTATGAAAATCTATAAATTCAAAGAATAGAAACGTGGTTATACCTATAAACTTGTTCAATTTCTGATATTTCTGATTCTTTTTTGAAACTTTGAAGTTTTTACTTAATTTATTTTTTATCTTTTCCTAACCTCCATTTTTCTGACTATTTAATTTTTTTAAATAACTTTATGTATTTTTTGATTATTTATAAAGCTTACTTTATTTCTGAATTTTCATCCAACTTTTTTTTACTGTTTATAATTTTACTTTGGTTATATACATTTATATTTGTTCTGCTCTGACGCGGAAGCGACCGGAGTGCCCTCTGCTCCTCCCGCGCACGCGCAGTGCCGTATTGGGTGTAGTCGTCTCTTCCTGCGGGGCTCGTGCATGGCGGCGGACACAAAGAGTTGAGGCTCGAGCTCAGACCGTCACTCTCAACAGTAACAGCCGGTACCGGAGTACACTGTCCGGCCTGAGTAGAACACAACCCGCCGCTGCGTTCAGGTCCTCGGTGTCCTAACGGGGAATCTGCGTTCCCGGCAACTTTCGGAAAAAGTTTAGGCATACTTTTTGAAAGTTTTCCCAGTGGTGGAGGAGTTGAACCGAGAAAATGCCGAGTGTTATCCGGGCTGTGGTGGCCTGGAGTTGGGTAGCGCTGTTCGTCCGCGCCGCCATGGATGAGTGTTCGGACGAGCGTGGAGGTCCGCAGCGTTGCATGCCGGAGTTTGTCAACGCCGCCTTTAACGTGACAGTTGTTTCCACGAACACCTGCGGCTCCCCGCCGGAGGAGTACTGCGTCCAGACTGGCGCCACTGGGGTCACCAAGTCCTGCCACATCTGCGACGCCCGGGACCCCCGGAACCACCATAGCGCGGTCTACCTGACCGACTACAACAACCAGCAGGACACCACCTGGTGGCAGAGCCAGACCATGTTGGCCGGGATCCAGTACCCGAACTCCATCAACCTCACCCTGCATCTGGGTAAGAGCTGCTCCCGCTGTTTGCGGACACCTCCGCCGCTCTTACGCCTCTCACGGAAACCATCCAATTCTACTGTTTCTCTAAGTCATAAAATCCTCGACATAAACATACTTAAACATTATTATTTAATAATTATTAAGGTCCCCTCTAATTCGGCCCATATTATAAAACTTTATCTTTTATTTTTTGATAATTTCCAACTTATCTTCACAATTTCGCTCATCAGTCGCCTCAGGGCTTAAATGAGCAAACGGCAATAACCGGCTGTGATCTCATATTTAAGAAGTAAATGAAGTCGGAAAAAAACCGATTGTACAAAAATCTTATTCGAATACAACATATTTTGATTATTTTTACATATGATGTAAATAATGTTGCACTGTGAAACAGAAATAATCAAATTGGGGAATTTATCTAAGGCGTATGGTGGGACTTTTTGGTGGTGCGCAGATAGAGGTTGCTCAACTCTTGAGGTTTTTTTTTTTCACCTCTCCAGAGAGGAATCTGAAGTGAGCAGGAAGGAGGTGGTCACACGGTCTCTCCCCTCTCAGAACATCAGTGTTGTGGTCTAGAGTGGAAACCAGTGATGTCAGCTGGAAACTCTGGGAATGAGGAGTTTTTTTGTGGAGCATGGAGGACATAGTTTTCATTGTTGGGGGTGGAGTGTGTGGGTGTGATGGGGGGTTGTAGCTATTTTCTGACCTGACTGTAGGGTCAGCCTCTCCTCGTATTCCCAGCACCAGCTCCTCAATCACTGGTTCGATCTGATTTGTTTGACAAACAGCCTGAGGTGTGATTTAGCGGCCTGGTGTCCCGTCTGCCCCTAAACGCATCACAGGGACTGAGGATTGTCTTGCTGGGGGGTCTAGGACAGAAGCGGGGTGCTGTGGTAGAAGCTGGTCTCTTGGGGGACAGGACACATCCTAATAAATTACGTTTACAATTGTCGAGGCGCAGGAACACAGCTTCATCATGAGAACCTTTCTGAACCCTTCTAGAGCAAAATACTTTATTTTATCGAAACATTAATGAAAAATAAAATCAGTTCTTCCCGCCCTGATGAAAAAATCCAGTCGGATTAAGTTAATTCCAAATAACTTGAATTATTTAGAAGTTCTGCAGATGTATTGAAGCTCATTTCTGTCAAAAATGTGACAAAGGATTAGGAATACTAAACTGAGAACAATAGCAAATCAATATTTTATAATTATGTTTTTATCTTACTCTCACCTGAATAATTTAAAGGCACCAATGTCAATGTGGATGCTTGTAAAACTTCCTGAAAAGAAAAAATTGAAGAAAAATATTATGGAAATCAGTTTACAAAAAAGCGTAAATCACGCAAAATTCAAAGGTATTGTACAGGTCTCCTTGATAAATTTATATGATTAAAGTATGGAAACTCTTTTCTTAAAAATTAATTAATTTTTAGCCACTTTCAGTCACAAAAATTGCACCTCTATTTACACAAATATAATTTTCTAATTCTTGTATGAGTCTTTATTAAACAGAATATTTAGTTTTCAAGTGTCAGCCATGTGACATTTTATGATTTTATTTGTGATGTTGGTGGAGGGTAAAGATTGTGGTGGGTTTGATGTGTTCAACAGGGAAGATCTGGAATGATAATAAACTGAAATGAAAGTTGTTGTTTTTAGAAATTTAAAAAAGCCAAAATGCCTTTATGTATAATTTTATCTCCCGGTAAACTGATTTTTTTTGCCATTGTTTATATAATCGTGTTCCTTCATCAATAAACAATAAATAAATACAAATATTTATAAATTATAAATAACTATACTTTTAGGAGGAGAGGCTTTCCCATAATTGTAAATGAAATAAATAAAGATAAAAGTAAGGATAAAAGGATTCAAATATATTAGCAGAATTCATAAATCCATACAAAAGTTTTGACTTTTTTTGGACCAAACATGAGATTTTTGTTGATGAGGTTTCTGTTAAACTTTGAATTGAATTTGATTTGAAATAAAATTTAAATCAGAATTTTAACTTGCTAGGCTGTGTGAGAACCGCTAATGCTAACATGATGTTGTTCCAGCTGGAAGTTCCAGATTTGTTTGACATCTAATTCATCTTTATTTATTTACATATTTATAATTTCCTCCATTTTTTAGAAAATCTGTTTTTTCTTCCTGGTTCTGGCCTTAGTTCTGCTTCTGGACAGCATATGTAAATCAAACAAAGCTTTTGCTTTGTTTTGTCTCTTTGTATGCAAACATGGCATCCTCTGTCTCCGGAGCTTCCTGTCGTCTTAAAGCTACCTGTGTATTTTGCTGAAGCTCCTGAAATTCCTGAGCAGTTCAGTCACGCTGCTGAGCTGCCATCGCCTCGGGCCTCTTATTCAAGATGATGATATGGCGCAGTTTTAACCGCTGAGGTCTGCAGCAGAGGATGCCATCCATTTTTCTGTGACCTGTTTAAAATCGACTGCTTAAGAGTTGAAGAGTATGTTGAAGAGTTTGTCTAACGCTTCCTGTTTAGACGATTCCCGGGGCTGAACGATTTTGTCAATGGGATTTTTAACAGTGAGAATCGTGAGATGATTAAAATGTCCCACGTAGGCAGCGGGCTCCGATGTTGGAACCTACTAAATGATCGCAGGATAGGTCAGAAGTCATGATCCATGATAAACATAGCCACAAACCTGATGGCGACGTTTTACATTTCCAAACCCGTAAATGTACAACCTTGCAGCAGAACGACGTTTAGCCTGCTTCAGCTTAGTTTCTGTTCAACTGGCTTGCATGTTAACAGCTGCGCTGTTCAACACGGTAGCAGCTAATACTAGTTGTTTTCAACAAGTTAGCTTGTTAGCATTAACTGTTGTCAACATTCTAATATGTTAGCATATCCTCGGTCTTCAGAGCCTCTTGACGTTCTCTTTGCAGCTCCTGGACAACTGCTTCAAAGCAACGCTGCAGGTCAAAGACAGATCGGCGGGTCGTGGTTCACAGGGATGTCACAGCGCTTCAGTGGAGACGTTTTAAATATAATCTGATACAAAGTTTGTTTATAAATAAATGTATCAGGAGTTGATTAAGTTCAAAGGTCATCTGATCACAGAGGAGTGGGCAGGGCCACTGGATTAATGATGGAGCTGGGATTCACCTTCAACCCAGGTCATGTGACTTGCTGACTAATGACGCTGGTCTGAGGAGAGCAGGAGTCTTAACTTTCAGGAGATCAGACATCCTCCAGAAAAACCAACAATGCCACCTTCAAACTGCGTCAATGTCACATTGAGGCTCTCTGAGGTGCTCTGTAGTTCTGATGGGCTCTGTAGTTCTGAGGTGCTCTGTAGTTCTGATGTTCTCTGTAATTCTGATGTTCTCTGTAGTTCTGCGGCTTTTCTGAAGTTCTGAGGATTTCTGTGGTTCTTTGACGTTCCACACTCACCGCTCTGGATGGTAGCCTCCATTTTGAGATGGTCTATCATCAGCTGTAAGATGCCGTTGTCCAGCTGTATTGCTCACATCATCTCCATCCCAGTTTCCCACGCCGCACCAGATTTCTCCCCCCTTCCCAACACACACACACATGCACACATACACACATGCACACACACTGGTGTAATCTGCAGCAGCTGGTCTCCATGTTTTATGGCATGCTGGGAACTTGAGGACAGCGAGAGATTTCCCACAGTGCACTGCTGTCTTCGCTGTCTGCGGGACAGACCACCATCTCCTTCACGACAAGTTTGCTAGCTCCTTAAGTGTGATTACATTAATTAGTACCATTTACTCTTTTAGCATCATTAGCTCCGTCAAATCATAATGAGCTCCACTAGCTTCATTAGCTACAGTCACCAGACAGTATGTCCCTCAAGAGTTACCATAGCAACAGGAGTTGCTACCTCTTGTCGTGTGGAGGACAGGTATAGGCGGTCGTGCTCCCTGTCATGGATGGTTGTGAGACATCAGGCCCTGTTTTGACTTAAATTGCATGTTGGCTGATTGTTTGGGATCAATAGCAGACATGAAGACATGTCGCTGTTTACACTTGGCTCTATCATGTGTTTCCAAGTGTGTTTTTAAATTAATATATATGTACCAACTGTTCAAACTGCTTAGACAGACAGGATAAAGTAATTTGCAGCTTGCAAAAGACTACAAGGTCTTTAGCATGTCTGCTCCTCCCCTTCTCCTCTGCCACCACTGTATGAGTGCTCACTTTGATTGGTCGGTCAGACTGGAAAGGATCTATACAAAAATCCACCACTTACCTTTATACGCGGATCTGTTTACCTTAAGAGGTGAGCCTCGGGTGTATGATTGGCAGATTACTATTACTATGTACTATCTGATTCCTGCGACAAGGTGATAAACTGCTCTTGCTGCCAACTGCTTCTAGCTGCTATCTGCTACTTGCTGCTATCTGCTACTTGCTGCCAAGTGAACTATCTGATGACTGTTATAACATATGACTGTTACTAACTTATGGCTGTTACTAGCGGAGGCTACCTGCTAGTAGCTGCTAATGGTTACTATCTGATGACTGCTACCTGCTGCTGTTATTAGCTGATAACATCAACTAGATGGTAACTGCTACGAGCTGATAACTACCACTAGCTAATAAATACTGTTAGCTGATCACTGTTGCTGACGGTAGCTTCTAACTATCGCTAGCTGATCACTGCAACTAGATGCACACGTAATACGCTTTTTTAACCGTCGCAACCCTGCCGCCAAGCAGGTGCTCCGTGTTTACAAAGATGACTGTCCCACATCCTCGTTACTATCTCAGAGGCGGAGCCACTCACGTTCCGCATTACGCCTCAACTCCCAGTCCCACTTTAGTTGGGTTTTTTATGGGACACTTTCCTCCTTTCCGAATTAAACCTATTCGAATTGCAATATCGGTTGTCTGTTTACATGACTTGTGATCTTTTTCGTTCCGGTGTTTACATGCATCAACTCACCTAATCGGAAACGCTTTCATACATGCGCAGACGATTCATATTCCCGTTCAAAAGATGGCGATAATGCTTCGGTGAGTTCGGTGCCGACCGCCAACAAGCGCCCAGAAGAAGAATATGACGAAGAGGGCGTGTGAAGAAGTGACATTTCGCCCATCTAACCGTCCAAAAATGTTAAAATATTTCAAAGTTGCAATGAATAAATGACTCTCCGATGCAGACCGATACTGTTTTGAAGTCGACATATTTAAAATGCGGTGCGGCGCTGAAAAAAACTTACGTAACTGTGTATGCGCAGATACAACTCAAAGAGAAAGCTTTCCGAAACAGCGTTTACTTGCAGCGACTGGCTATCGGAAAGGCATTCCGAAAGGATTTTGACGACCTCCATCTAAAGGAATATCTAATTCGGAAATGCTCTTTCCATTCTTTCTGATTAGAAGTCTTTTCCGAATCTAATCGGAATTAGGCTGTCCATGTAAACCCACCTTTTGAAATTGCTGTTCTAATGGGAGCTGCTGTGTTGGCGTGGTCTTTCGTTGTCACAGCAACAGCTTCACTTCGAGCCAATCGTGAGGGCGGGCTTAAATGTTCCAGTCCCGCTCTAACATCCAAGACGTTGACAGAAAAAACACAGTAACAGGAAATCCATGAGAATCAGTTCGTCCACCTAGCGTGACGTTTAAGTGTCAGCCAATAATAGCCGAGGTCAGGTGACTTTTGTCCTGAAGCCAGAATTTGCTTGAAATAGGAACTCCTGGCAGGTAAGCGTCTGTTGACACACCAAGCTCCATCCTTTCTTCTACCATTTGTTCTCTCATCACTTCTTACTTTGAAGCACAAACGCCACATTCCTGTTAATTAAAGGCCTGCGGTTTGTTCAGGGTCGCTGCTGCCGCATGGACATTTAGGATGAGTCCCGTCCTGTAGCCACGCTGCAGCTGTTCTATTGGCTGTCATGATGTCTGGAGGGGTTCATCCTGCACAAAGACCAGTCTATGAAATTGGTCCTTGCCATCATGAGATAAATGTCTTCAGGGTTGGAGCATCCCATCTTTTTTTTTTATAGTTCATCATCTGACAAAGAGAAAAAAGTCACACTGCGGGTCATTATTGTCAATATGTATTTGGTTGGTCGGTTTAGTGAGTTGGCTCTTCTTTTCATTGGTTTATGTGTTTCATTGGTTAGTTGATTGATTTGGGTGATTGTTAGTTGATCAGAATCCAGGTGTTGATTCTTGGTGTGAGTTTTCTCGACGTTTTATAAATATTTTAAACTTATTAGAACGGTTTGAAGGTCTGATCCTGATTCTGATGGACGCTGAGACCTCAGGCAGATTTGAGTTATCTGTTAGATTCAATACTAAGCTAACAGCTAATAAATTCCTCTCTGTACTGGTTGATGGATGACTCTGTAGATCTCCGCTGGGATTGGCGTGCTGGAGCTCGTCCCGCCCTCCGTCGGCTTGTTATTAGACTTTATTCGCGCCGACATCTGGATCAGACTCTGGCATGATGATGATGATGATGTCACAGGTGTGTAATTACATGCTTCCCTTTGTATCTGCAATGATGAGGGTTTGTAGTAGCTGCAGAATTCTCCTGGCTGGAGGCAGTGAACACAAAGTGTTTATATGCAACAGTCTTCTAAATGCTGGCATTAGAGAAGAGATATTGAACCTTGGCGATCAAAGAAGCTCCCACATGATGTTTAACTAGTGTAAAAACCTTGTTTTTCTTCCACATTTCTTCTGTTCCCACAAAGACAATCCGACATCTAAGGTTTTAGGTTATAATCATGAAAAAGCTAAAATTTGCCTTTGAATTCGAGTTAATAATATCTTCCATCAGCACCCTGTCTGCTTCTTCATAAAAGTTTTTGTTTAGGACATAAGTCCAAAATATCTTTTACCTACGCCAAAGAAGGAGGTTATATTGTCACCGGCGTTTGTTTGTTTGTTAGCAAGATTACAGAAAAACTACAGGTAAGATTTACATGGAATTAAACATTTAAATTTTGGTGGTGTTTCGTGTTTCGCAGCATTTAAAATAAAATAAAAAGCTGTTTAGAGTAGTGATGTCAGAATGTGGCTACTGCTGCCTTTTTTCTTTTGATTCCTTTGATGTTTCTTTGGTCCCGGAGCTATGCGCTCAGTGGGCTGAACAGAGACGCTGAAGTGGAAAGGCGCAGGAGATGACCAGCTACAGAGTATTCAAGAGATACTTTGTTGGAGCTGTTTTGTAGATAGAGGTTGGAAGTAGAGCCCCTTAAAACTTCCTTCTCAATGACATGAAGCATGGTGACCATAGCATCTCACTAGTTGCCATGGTAAATCACAGTAGTGGAGCTCCACTGATGATGGTTTTTGATCATTCACGATTTTAACTCGGAGTGAAATAATCAAGGATTAATTTAAACCACTCAGATCAGCTGTTCTGGAACTATGCACTCCTGGTTTCTCATCTCAGGGTTGATCAATCTAGAGCTCAGTGTTAAAGTCAGAGGGTGTTAAACCCACTTTCTGAAATACACCCCTGATCTCAACATCATGCAGGAAATATGATTACTCTCATTGAAGCGTCACAGTTAGACGGCCTGCAGTAGTTCTTTTTGAAGCCTCCGAGCTTCTCCTTATCCTGACCACATGGCTCCATCTTAGAAACTGAGAACATTCTCCTGGTGCGTGTACGGTCCAATTTTCTGATCAGAGAAAACAAACGCAGACGTTCTTTGTTCTGTACATCTTCACTCAAGTCACCTCAGACTAAACACACTGATACCATCTCATTCTTCACGTAAACATGGAGGCCTTAGAGCACCTGACAAGAGGAACCATCATCTGGGAGAAGTGGAGGGCCCTCAGGGCCAGCAAGGCCTTCTCTGCTGGCTTTGACATTGCCAGAATCAGAAGATTATATTTCCATCATTACCCCTGCCGAAGATGTTTTGCCTTCACTCCTGTGCGTTTGTCTGGTTGTTTATGAGCAAGAATACGGAATTGCATGAAATTTTTACCCAGAGGAAGGTTTTGGTGTATCCTAGAGGTGTTACGCAGCATTTAAAATAAAATGAAATAAAATAATAAGCTGTTTAGGATAGTGGTCTCACAATGTGGCTGTTGTGGCCTTCGTTCCAATGATTCTTTTGTTTCTTTCGGGGCGGAGCTGGGGGCTCAATGGGCTGAACAGAGACGCTCTTGTACCTTGGTAGAGGTTTGCGTTTTCATTGCTCTTCTAGTTTAATAAACATCTTGATTGAGATTACATCTAATATAAATGTTTGATTCCCATCAGTCTATTAACGCTCTTAAATTGCTTCTCACTCATGCTGCTTCCAGTGCAACTCATATAATTAACACTTTGTTTTATCCAACCAGATTTCTCCATTGCTGTCTCTGGGTAGAAAATCTACTCTGAGGCCTTTAGATTTTCTCTTATATCCCTTATATGTCAAAAACAACAAAACAGGACAGGTTTTGTGTATTTTCATATTCTTAAACCAATGAAATATGAATTTTGGATTTTGGGTGTGTTCTTTGACACACACACCTTTCTTCTTCCCTGCGTCAGAAATACAAATAAGGAAGGCATATTTGGCAGTTCATCCAAGTATCAGCTGCCTCTGTCGAGCAGCCATTTTCATCCATAAAACCAATTAAGAGTCATTGTAGAAATAGGACGAGGTACTGTAAGATGACAGGGCTGGCCTTCGTGTCAGTTGAAAAGGAACTTCTAATGGAACTGAAAGGCAGCGATGTCCTCTATGAATTTCATTGACTTATTTTTAAAGAAAGATGGGAGGATGGACTTTGTCTTCAAATGATGAACAGCTTTGGTGAATCTAATGGATTTTAATTTAATCATAATAATAAAACATTTAATTTATAAGGCACTTTACATTTGGATCAAATCTCAACGTGCTACAAGGTATAAGCAGAAAAAAGCAGCAATAAAAAATGTAATAATAAGTAATATAATATATTAATATAAAAATATGAGCATATAAAAGCAGCATTGTTGATTAAAAGTTATAGGTTCTGCTGAAATGGAAATTTTGAGTCCTTTCTTAAAAGTCTCAGTCGTCTGTGGAGCCCTCAGATGGTCGGGGAGGACTTTCTACAGACGAGGGGCAGCAGAAGAGAAGGCCCGATCACCCATGGTGCTGAGCTTAGTCTGGGGAAGGAGGACACGGTATGAGTTGGTAGAACGGAGGGATCGTGTTGAGGTCAGTGGGGTGGGTAGTTCTCTTGGTATCATGCATAGCGGTTGATTTTTGCTTGATTTAGATGGTTGCTGCTGTTGTGGTATGAATGATGTCCAGATTCAGTAGTCTGGTGGTGCCAGTAGTTGGGTTTTACATGGACAGGCTAATTCCGAATAGATTCGGAAAAGAAGCCGAAAAAGACAGAAAATACTACATGTAAACACTCCTTTCCAAATGAAATTTCATTCCTTTGCAAGGGGGTTGTTGTCTAAGTCCTTACAAAAAGCCAAGCGCTGCATGTAAACGGTGTTTCTGAATTATCCTTTATGAGCACGTGCCCGAACGCTGTTACTTGATTTTGTTTTTGCATAGTTTGTTTTTAATCCAAATTCTCCAAAAATGATGTGGGAAAGTAAGAAATAATTGACAGCAAACCGTAGAGAGCTATGGTAGGCCGACGCCGTGAAAAAAATAAAAATAAAGCTCTGAAAATCATTGAATCCCTTTTTGTTGAATATGAACATGAATTAAGTAATTAAAGAGCGGGGGTAGGCTCCAGCCCCCCGGAACCCTCAACAAGGGAGACTGAATGAATCAAAGACCTGAAGTTAATTTCACTCCGCATAATGTATATGTATAATGATTATTTGTAGAACCTCGCTTGAACCACTTTATCCCATTATATAAATGTTACTGTCTCTTTGAATATGGGGTGGTCACGTAGTCTGACAACGTTCTTTTTGCCGTACAGTCACACTGACTCTGTGGGAGTAGAGCACTGAAGGCCAAGTTATAAAATTCCCAGCCGTCCACTAGTAAGGGGAAACCATCAGACGGGAGGAACTGTTGGTCAGGAGGAAAATAGTTTTAATGGAAATGGAGCCTTAAAGGCCCATATGTGAAAAAAAAGAAGCTACTCTCTATGGCCCCCCGCCCACCAGTGATGTCACAAGAGGGGTTTTCCAACCTGTGGTGACATCAGAGACCGGGCTGGAGGTCTGTTGAACTTGTTAAAGCAGAGTGTTCGGGTCTATGCAGCCTGTCCCGCCAGTTCCAGGCGGCGTATAAATCAGTCCTCAGGTCTGCGGAGCTCATAATTACCTGTTTACCCTCACTCCGCTTTCTTCCTCCTGTTGGCCCCACCCCACCAGCCAGGAGGGCTAACATTACCCTGCATGCATATGCTTGTCCCTGTAACGCATCTATAATAATATAAAACCCCCAACACCCACCCCAAACCAGGCCTCAGTGACTTCCTGGGCGGTTCAAACCTTCGTCGCTCCTACACACCTCAGTGTCCTGTGAGGTCATTCACAGCTGTCCATTCCCATACTCCTCTCCCACGGGAGTGGAAACGCTACAGTATTTCTAGTTTACAGTGGGGTCAAAGGTCAAAGGCAGCCATGCAATGACTCACTGTGTGGTAAAAGCGGTGTCAGTGATGATCCCCTGTTGTCATGACGACTGAAGTTAAACTTGACAACACTGATTGTTCCCATTGTCAGGTGGTTCCTCTGTCTTTTTTTATGAATCCTGAAATGTCTTCCACTTTGAATCATGGCAGGATTTGATAACAGTTTCTCGTAATAAAACAAAAAAGACAGACCGGAAATCGGTTCCGTCTTGAGGCGTTGACTGACTGAAGTGGTGGAGCCGTCCTATTGGCGGATCAAAGGCATCTTCATCATTCTTCACAACATATCTCAAAAACCTTTGCTGGGTAAGATAGTGCCGCTTTCAATCCCATAAAGGCGTCCTCTCTTAAGGCGGTGGTTTTTCCCTCCAGAACGAGACGAGCTGTGCTCCGTCACACACCTGCAGCTGATGGTGGTTCAGTTGTTCAGCAGAAAAAGGGACTCTGGATGAAGGGTGAAGCTTTTATCAACTCACGTTTCACAGCGTTGATCCTTTGCTGTCAGATGTTGGCAGGAGATGGCTGCCGTCAGGCTTTCTCATCGTTCATGTTGTTTATGTCTCTGACGCTCCTGATGTAGCTTTTTAGAGTTCATCTCTTCTTCTCTGCTGCCCTCATGTTTAACCTTTCAAACATTGTGTTTTGGTTTTTTTTCTATTAGGTACACATTCTTCTTCTTAATCTTTCGTAGATTCATCTTTTTGATATTCTTGTAACAATATAAACAAAAGCACCAGCTGTTTAACCAAACTATCAATCCATTATTTAAATATGAGTGATGAATAAATCAAAAACTATGTATTTTAGTCTCTCTGGGGTTATACTGGTTTAGTTAACCACGGGTCTATTGTTGTTAGCATTATAAGCGTTGGAATTAAAAGTAATTAAATTATTTTCTGGTAGTTTCAGCTGAGGCAGTAACAGAGGAAAAAGCAGACATCTGAAACCTGAGGCTGTGGGACAGAATGGATGGTTGCGTTTACCTGTTTATAGATGTAAATTAAGTCTTCTGCCTCTCTGTGGGGAGCTGTGGGCTCTCTGTCAGGTGGTAGGGCGGAGACCCCTGTCCTGCCGGGACTCTTTGTCCGAAAATAACGATGTTTGTTTGTCTGACGTCCCAGTGTGGTGACAGAAGCTGCTTCTTTGGTCTCTTTTGTTAAGACAATAATGAGCGGGGAGGATGTCTCCTGCAAGATTCTCTTGATGAGAATCTGTGGCCTTCAGGTGCAATCTGTAAAATCTGGGTGTTGATTATGATCTGATGACTTTTCAGCCAATTACATTTTAGCGTCACCTCCACCCATTTCATTATTATGGAGCCTGGGACAGGAAGTAAATGTCGAATAATTATAAATGAAACATAATAAACCTAATTGTAAAAATGTTACACTTTTAATCAATGCATTTTCAATATGGATCTTCATTTACTTAAATATTCACTCATATCCTCTTTGAGGATGTAATTACAATGCCACATTTATTTACAAAAGTCGAAAAAATCTCCAATACTTAATACTAAGTTGATTGTTTAATAGCTATTAACTTAGTGTGTGATCCATCAGTTATTAGCAATACAACTAATTCAGATATATTTTTACCTTGACCTTTTAAAATTTTATTTGAAAGAAACAAACATTCCGTAAGTGTCCTCCTACATTTTAACATTCAGGATCACAACATCTGGATTTTGACTTAAGTCAAGAGGGAGATGTCAGGCTCCTCTCGGTTGAAGCTGATGTTCTGATGAAAACCTCCCCTTTCACTCCCTTCCTGTCTACCCTCCTCTTCACAATTAATCGGACCCCGCCACACAACACACACCCGCGATCACACACACCATCAGCAGTGACAGGTTCGCTGGCAGGTTCTCAATAGAAATAGATTTATTTATTGTGTGTCCTCATGAAGACTCAGAATAACTTACTTGAATCAATCACTTCAAACTCTTGAGCTCTTTCAAATTAAATATCCTTTACAGAACGGCACTTATCGTCTGATCACACATGAAGCTGCATTCACACCGAATGCCAAACTGATGCCGTGTCCACGCCGAATGCCAGGGGAGGTTCTCATGTGGCGTGATTCGTTACGAGAGCACGATAATCAGCGTCTTTGAGTTGAATAATTTCAGGTTTGCGTGACTGTGTGACATGAAAGCTTACTAGCTTTGGGATTCCTTCGATATCAAACTTCCCGCCATCAGCAGGACACTGTTGAAATGGAGGAGGAGCTTATTGTAGCAGTCTGTCCCCGCCATCATTTCATGTCATGTAATGTCATGAACACAGACACGGCGGCGTTTTGTTTTCAGATGTGTCACGTCAGCAGCTGTTTTTACTTCGGTCAACATTAAACCGCGCATGAAATATGCCACGTGACATAAACCATGTGAAGTAAACCGTAAATAAGCCGTATGTTGTCTATGGCACTCCCACTGAACTATGACCTCTCCTTGATCTGACGTCGTATTGTTACTGCAGTTGTGCCTCATGTTTTACATTGTTTTTACAGGGTGTGTTTGATGCCGTTTTGCCATCATGTTGTCGTTTTTGTTTTGTTGATTCTTGAATTGAACTTCATTTTTCACTCGCGTAATCAATAGTTACGCGACGCAGGTTTAGTCTTTTAATCACTACTTACCTGAAACAAGTTTAGTAATCTAATCACTAGTTAAGCGAAGTAGTTTAGCCTTGTAATCTAATCACTTGTTTAGCAACGCAAGTGTAGCCTTGTAGTCACAAGTACTTCAGTCACATAATCACCAGTAAAGCGAAGCAAGTTTATTCACATAATCACTAGTTATGCAATGTTTGATTAGTCTCGAAATCACTAGTTAAGTGTGGTTACTTTATCCTTGTAATCGCTAGTCACGTGACTTAAGTTTATTCACGTAATCACTAGTTACCCAATGTGAGTTTTGTCGCGTAAGCACTAACAGTTTATAATAATAATAATAGTTGCATAATCACTCGTAAACACTAGTTACAAGACACACATTTATTCATACGATCCTTAGTTACACTATTATAAGTTAAGTCGTGCAACTCGACCAGTTAAGATTCAAATAAAGTGAGTAGAGTACTGCACCAATCGTCCAACGATGGTCGGACTTGTTTAACTTCACCAACATCAAACACATTCACATGATTTCAGGTTTCCTTGACGGCCCCAGCGGGATATAAGCCTTAGCATAGAGCAAACCCTCCCAGTGTCAGACACAAACCCTTACCTTACCTTACCCCTGTTTTTAAAAGTCTAAACATAAACTGGTTCACATTCAAACAACTTTATTGATCCCACTGGGGCAATTAATTCAAATCAGCTTGTACCCAAACGCAGACGATACAAGATGCATATAAAATGTAAATGGGGGATGAATACATTTTCCGGATGAATGGGATAAAAAAAATACTAAAATAAATAACAGAATAATGACCTTTAAAAGTATTTAAAATGATTAAAATGAATCAGGCAGGCATACAGAAAAAAGTCCAATTAAAAAAGGGTCTATGTACCACTAACCATTGATTTTATTTCGTAAATATCGACAAAAAAATTGTCTTGATATGTGCAACTCTGGGAGCCTCTTTAGTGTTTGGCGTTTGGCATCAAACTAGCTTGACATTGATGCAAAGTAACAAGGACAAATTTGTTCAAAACCTTCCATGTGAAAATTTGACTGAATGCAAACATTTGGCCAAAAACCAACAATTTTTACAACATTGTTTTGAAAACAAAACGCTTGCACAGCGTGACAAATAAACATACAATGATGATAGTGTTGGGCCCTTACTCGGATCGACCCTGGACTAGAAAGCAAACGTGGGCGGGGCTGTGATGTCATAGTTTTCACATGCATTCTCACCAATGGTAGCAGTGTTGGTTTGAAACAATGATGTTAATTCTCTGTTGCTCTTTGATATTTGGGAATTATATACTTTATTTAAACATTTACATCTTGGGCATATCATCCTGGCTTAAAGTCCTCAACGATTTCTTTAAGTAATAACTTGAATGCAAAGTTAAATTTGTCGATTTTATTTTCATTTACATCCGATCCGTAACTTAAAAACCATGATCCAATCTGAACTAGGATTTTTGTGTAACTTAATACATCCTGGAACATATTTTCTCATGATTAACTGGGTGTTTCAGTTTAGTTACTTGGATTAGTTCTAACATAATTTATGTTATCATGTGAAGTAGAGTCCAAACTGGCGTTGTGGCATAAACGCCGCTGGAAGGTCTTTATCACCTGACGTTGTTATCAGCTCCGCCCTGGAGCCGGCGCTCAAACTTCTGCTCCAGATCCTCGCCTCAGGCCCGCCGCTCTAATCCCCTCTCGTCCAATCAGAGATCAGCGCCACCGCCAGCTCTGTTTATCAAACAGAAGATTAGGGTGATATCAGCATCGTCCTGCAGACGCTTAACTGAGCGTGCTCCACATCGCGCTCCACTCAGGTGTGTTTCTTGCTGATATCCGGAGGGCTGTGACTGTGTGAAAACCTAACACACCCTCCTGGCCGTGAATTCCTTTCTAAAAGAGCAGGTTACTCATTAAACCTGCTGTTAATGTATAACAGCGTCACCTTAATGACCCGGTCGTGGAGGCATGTCGCTTCTTTCCAGGTCGAGACCGTTTGAGTTTTTGAGTCATTGATTGTGACTTTGGTTTGTACTGTAGATTAGACACAGAGAGAGGCTGCAGGTCTAGTTCGCCTGGCTGTTAGAGAAGGTGTGGCCAAATCTGATCGCCATTAAATATAAAACATCTTCACGTGCACGATTTAATAATCTAGAGCACAGCATAGAGTTTGTTTTTAATACATAATCTCAAAAAGTGAGGTGGAATAGTAAGAAATAATGAACTCGTCCAAGATAAAAACCACCAGGAAACGTGAAGGATTGACGCTGTGAACAAATTAAAAAGCACTGGAAAACTTGACTGAGGAATTCTGACTCAGGCAAAACATGGATTTAACCTTCAAAAAAAAAACCAAAAAATCGAAAACAGTAAATACGTATTTATTTAATACAGAAACGTCAAATATTACGCGCTGTAAAATGAATTATCTGACTTAAGTCTGGTTTAGGTAATAATCCAGATGTGGTGAATCAGAACGTTTAAATGTAGGAGACGTTTTTCTCCACAACACCATGAAAGCGGAGCCGGACCCTTATACATGTTTGTGGATATTATTGGATAGGAGGATCATCGTCTCTCTACATATATATTATATAGAATCCCTGATCAGAAATTGATCATGGATCAGATTCTGATCCAGCTCTTCTACTACTTCATGTTTTCTCGTGCCTGAGGACGGATGACTGGATCAGATCTTTATTCCGCACTGTTAGAGGCTCGTCACAAGACCCCAGCAGACATAGCTTGTGTCTGGAGGAGCGCCGTGTTCTCACGCCTCGACCCACTGAAGGTCTCGGTATCAGTTGGATCCAGGATCAGGAGTAAAAACTGTTTCATGTCAAACTCTGCTGCGTTCCTCACATTCCTCTTCCATTCTCCCAGCTCTCTGACCTCTGACCGCACCGGCACCTGCAGAGACGAGTGTGCTCTTCACCAGCTTAAAAGATGGCCGACTTCCTGAAGAACCAAAAAATCATCTTCAGTGAGCTTTTAAACGTTCAGCCTGCTAGAAAAATAACCACGTCTGTCACGCACCGCAACCAAATGTTTTCTATGTTTACACTGAAAGAAGAAACAGAATACTACTAGCTTCTAAACTGCTACTAACTGCAGCTGCCATTAAATGCATGCTGAAGGCAGGACTTATGCAGCTTTATGCTATCCAGCATTTCTATTTCAACATTCAAAGATTGTGAGTCTGTGTTGCGCCGCCTCTGTGACGTAGCTCAGGCAAGTAGTCACATAAAATGGAGGAATCTCAGAATAGAGCAATCGGATAAATGTGTAAAAGGACATTTTGGAATATTTGCTTGTGTAGTTGATCGGGGGCGCTCTTTTCACGCAGTCCTGTTGGTCGCTTTGAGGAACTTGGCCTGAGAGCAGCATTCACCACCAACATAAATACAGCCATGAACCTCGGGGGAATGAAGATGGTCGTTTCCTATTCACGAACCCTCAGCAAGGCTCTCAATGCTGGTCTGTTGGGGTCAAGGGTCAAAGCTGTTATACGAGCCTGAACTCAGTGTTTCATCACTACGCTCTTATTCTTCGCTGTGACTCACATCTATCATTTTTGACTGATTATTAAACTCAGGTCGGTGCAGAAGGGCTCACTCAGAGTAATCAGATTACTCGAGGGGTAAACACTGAGCTTGCTCAGAGTAATCAGATTACTCGAGGGTAAACACTGGGTTTGCTCAGAGTAATCAGATTACTGGAAAACACGGTTTGCTCAGAGTAATCAGATTACTGGAGGTAAACTCAGCGGTCCACTCCGTCCTGTTACAGCGGCGAGCAGACAGGCGATCCGATGCTCCGGCCCACGCGTTCAAAAGTCAAAGCGGTCATTGTTCACTGCTCCGGAGAAGAATGTGATGAGGTCATGGGAGGAAATTTAATTGGACAATGTTCTCCTCCTCCTCCCCCCTCAACAACTGTAAACCCCCCCTCACTGTCCTCCCAACCCTCAGTCCGACCCCGAGGCTCCACTGCACTGGTAGGAAGATGAGTCACTGGAATGCACTGTAAAAGAAAAAAAGAGTTAAACCACAGTCTACAAAAAAGTTCTTCAAATAAACTAAAGTTTGAAACCAGACACTTTAATATCAAATATTTATGAGCCAGAAAGCCTTTAATGAAATAACAATAGACAGGTTTGTTTATAATGGCTTTTAGGGTTTTATTTCAGTGCAAACTGTGGAGTCAAAACCTTTTTTATCAGACAAACGTGACACGATAAAGAAAAAAACTATAACAAACAGAGGAAAAAAATGACTCTAATAATAATCAGTCTAATAAAAATGAAACGAAGATCAAATCATGAGGTAATGATATTTAGACTCAAATCAAATCAAAAATAATGAAATGCAATAATGATTTAACAATAATAGATTAAATAACAATGATAATTATACTAATAGTGGTATTCATAAATTAATGAAGCAAAGGAAAATAATAAAATAATAAAGATTTAGGCCATTACAAAATAATCTAGTTAATTTAAAAAAAAATTGTAAATTCTTGTTATTACGTATTTTAAATTAATCTCATCACTTTTGCTTTTTGTAAAGTCTTAACAAAGGTTTTCATTAAGGTGTTTTTTTTTTGTTGGTCCATGTTTCTCCTGTTACTTCCATTTTCGTTTTGTTCTCGGTTTCAAAATACAAAACTCAAAATTGAAAAACAAAGCATTTTGCTCATTCTCTATCATTAAAAAGGTTCTCTCTGGTTCCCTCGTCAAAAATCACATTTGGTCTTAGAAAATGAAAATCTGATCATATTTTAAATATGATCAGAAGAAGAAAACGAGAAGAAAACGAGAAGAAGAAAACGTCTTGCTTTTCAATTACAGTTTCTGCATTTTCAAGCCGAAATCAAATGAGCATTCGTATTTTGCTTTTGAATACCAGTTTGTGACATGGACATCAAAATACCAAAAGATTCAAAGACATTTGTCCGCGCTGGTAACATCAAAATTGTTGCCAGTTGTGTGCGGGCACAAAGTCTGCCGTACTGAGTCGGTGGGAAATAATCCTCTCGGTAATGTTCGGTGTGTAGCTCTGTCAGGGGTTGCCCTCCTTAGTTGTCGCTGCCCTGCTAATACAACCATTTAGAGAGGGGGTGATTATGACCTCACAGGTTTAACGGATGGAGATTTTGTTTCCTTCATTCATGGTGAAAACTTTCCTCATTTCAAAGCTCTTATTCTTGGCTGCCAACAACGCTTTTCATCACAGTCAATGGACTGGTACAAATATAGCAGTGTGACTTTGTGTAAAAGTGTCAAATCAAGTTTATTTCTGGTGTCATCTAAAAGAGGATTCTTACCCGCTCCCGCCACACAGCCCTCTTTGAAAATAATGATGAATACGATGGTGTGATCAAATGGACAAACACGGCTTCTGAGCTGCAATTATTTCCGTAATGGGGTAAGATACTAGGATTCAGGAGTAAGTTCCGTCTGATGAAGGAAGTGCTTCGTTCTCTGCTCAACCAATAACTTCATACTAGTGAAAAGAATCCAAACAGGCCAAATAATGTCCGGTATCTCCTCCCAAACTGGATCTTGGAGCCATCCAGCTGGACAGAAACTCCATCCCGTTATTGTATTCAAGTCTATTATTTAATACAGCATGCTTTATGAATATATCATCTCATCATGGAAATGATCTTCCCCTGAATATATGTTCCTACAGAACCTCAGCTCACAGAAATGTCAGTATGAAGATCAGAACTTTCTGAAATGTAGCAGGAGTTCAGGTCTTCGTATGTAGGAGATGTCAGCGTCCAGCAGAGGAGTTCAGGTCCCACAGGGAGACGTGAAGGTCTTGCAGAAAGGTTGAGGTCCAACAGAATGACAATGAGGTTCTGTGGAGAGAGGTTGAGGTTCTATAGAGACATGTAAGGCCCTACAGAGACGTTGAGGTCCAACAGAGACGTTGAGGTCTTGATTATGTTTTTTCCGATATCTCTAACCTTGAAGGATGCTTTTGCAGCCTTGTTTGGACATACACCCCGTCTCACTCCGTTCTTCTCAAGGACGGTGTTCTCCTTAAAATCTGGGAAGACGAACATCTGCGTCCGTGACCTCAGTCAGGGACAAGCTAAGAACAAACATCCGGGACGTTTGAAGCTCCAGGGGGATTAAAAAAAAAGATCCCTGCAGTGAATCTGCCCCGTGTCTCACTCCTGGTGCATTCTGGGTACTATCAGCCGCCGCCGCCTGCTACTCTGTTATCTTCTGCTGATTGAAGCAGTGTCTGCTCGTCTTTGCACAACACGTGCCAACAAGCCGCCACAGGTCTGATGACAGGACAGAGCGAAGGAAACTGGAGTGAGGACGCAGGAAAGAGTTTGGACAAGACGAGACACGCAGGAGGAAACAGATTTTACATCTTTAAGACATAAAAGCTTAAACCAGCCTCAGAAATAAAAGTTTAAGAGACTCATGTAAGGGGACCAGAAGCTGACAGAGGCCATTTCTTTATTTTAACCTTTCATCATCACAATCTTGTATTTAAAAAGTTTTAAGCTTAAATCTCTCTTATAAAAAAAGCTATTTTTTTCTCCAAATCTCAGAAAAGTTACTTCTAATGTTTGAGTTTAGAGGGGGACAAAAACATCTAAATAATCGCACCTGGAAATAAACATTAAATAATTATTAACTACTAAATGTTGTAGGGAGTTTTCTTCAAGTTTTCCAAAAGTTCAATAGTTTTATTCAATAATAATTGTTAAATAATGGTACAATATATAAAATAATTATTATTACTGAATGAATGAATTAATAATCAATATAATATATTGATAGATCCGATTTGGTTTATAATTTCATATGTTTTATAATTATATGTTTTGATTTACATTGTAATTTTAAACAAAAATCCATTTCTCTGACGTTATAGTTGTGGGGAAAAAAACTGTTGAGATCACTTTCTCTGGAAATTTCTATTTCTTTTATAATTGGTGGTTCATTCTCTTCATCTTCTGTTATGATCCAGTCCAAGGTCAGAGGTCAGGTCCCACGGACTAAAGGACACTTTAGCAGAGTTTGAACTTCTGAAAGAAAATCTCCTTGTTTGCCGCCTCCTCTGCTCCCTCGTTCGTCTTCCATATCTGGGCAGGAAAAACTCCCAGCAGCCCCCTCTCTGACATAAACCGCCTGCGTTGATCCCCCCAGCTCCAGCCTCCCCTCTCTCCTCTTTGGATTCTTTCTTTTCTGGCGGAAACACATTCCTGCCGGTTCATTCCTGCCCCCCCTCATGTCGTCTTAGAAAGAAAAGCTCTTCCTCAGAGCGACTGCAGGCTCTTTTCATGTTGGGACATGACTGTGGACCCCCTGGGGGAGGGAGGGGTCTCTCAGGTCAGCGCCCCACAATAGGTAGGTTAAAGCAGAACCAGCTAATTGACGATGCTGGCGTTCGCTTGAGGAGGCTCTTAAATTTTCTGCCTCAAAGTTTTAGTTCCCAGATTTTTCGGAGCCAGAGATTTAAAGAGACGGCTTCCTGTTAGTAAGCAGAGAAAGACCCCTGATCTCCACGCCCCCAATGAAACCACATGTTTTATGTGGTTCTGACAGAAATTAATCTGTAGTCTTAAAGTCCTCTGTGGGCGTGTTCTTCAGGAGCTGCACTCGTGTGTGATGATGTCATCGACTTTTGTGAAATGGTTCTGGCTATCACCGTTTGTAGGGGTCAAACATGAATATCTCTTGGCCCAGTCTGGATCTTGCTGTTACCCCCAGCCACCAAATCCACTTAAACGCCTGACTACCCACGTTCACATCAGTGGAAATATTACAACAAATCAAATACTTTAAAAAACATTGATCTGTTCTGCTCAAAAAGAGACGCAGAGACACTGAATCCTTGCAGTCGAACAATGGGTCAGTAAAAGTTCTGGGGTCTGGATCTGTCCTGTCAAGAAGCTTTATGCAATTGCGAAGCAGTTTTTCCTGGTTTGGTGCAAATGAAAATGCCACCAGGTGGGCAGTAGAGGCACTAGCAAAACCAGCGCCAAAAGGTTCCGGTTCTGCAAATGATGGCCTCTCGATGTCTAACATCCTCCAGGGGGATTCACAGCCCAAGAACGAGCAACTGGACTGACGTTCCCCGGAGAACACCAGGATGGGCATGTTCTCAATTGGTGCCGCATTCTCTTCAAAAATGAGAGCTCATGTGACAGAAATGAAAGATTCTAGAACCGCCGTTGTGAACGTTATGCTGCCTGCATCTTCATACTGAGGACCGGTCTGATGATTTTTTTGGATGGTCTGGGGAGGCAGATCCTTGGAGGTTCACACAGACCACCGCATCCCAGCCAACGGTACCATAACTGCTATTAGGTACCATGAATGATGAAATCTTCAGACCCACAGTCAGACCTGTCACTGGTGCAGTGGACAATGGGTTACTTCTGGTGCCGGACAGTGCTTGGCCTCATGTGGTCAGAGTGTGTAGGCAGTTCCTGGACGATCGAGGCACCGATGCCATTTACCGGTCCTCACGATCTCCAGACCTGAATCCAACTGAGAATCTCTTGGACGTTATGTGTCAGTGCATCAGAAATCGCCAGGGATCTGCACAGACCGTCCAGGAGCCCACGGATGCCCTCATCCGGGTCTGGTAGGAGAACCCCCAGGACACCATCCTCCATCTCATCAGGAGCAGGACCAGACGTTGTCAGGAATGCCTACAGGCACAAGGGGGTCAAACCTACTACTGAGACACATTATGAGCTATCCTGATGACATTCACACCAGTTGGATCAGAACCTGTGTTTTCTGTTCTTCAATCCGATTCTAGGTCTGGTTTAGAATCCAGCCCTCATTACCCAACCTCCTTTGTGGTTCTGGTTTCCACCAAGAGTTCTTACATAATTTAGTTGATTTAAGACCTTCATTAATTATTTGAGGCAGTGTGGTAAGTTTTTTGTAAATGAGTTCAGTTTGTTTCCTCGTAATGTAGGAAATGGTCAGATTTAGTAAGTATCAGCAATGTCTTATCCTCAAATTCTTCTTCACGTTGTGATCTGACGGACATCTGGTCATTATTGCTCATACGATGATGTCAGACTCGCCTGTATCGTCAACCCGTCTGTTTCTTGGGTTCTGATTGGATGCTTTGATTTTCCTTTTCATATCCTAGAAATTTTCATGTTCTGTGGCTCTGATCATTATTGATCCGTCTGATGGATGTAGATGACATCATCATGTTGGTGAAAAACTACAGTGAAGATTGACTCGAGGATCCAGGACCTTTAGACCTCTGATACATCTAAACTTATCCGTAATTCCAGATTGTCCCATATCTCTCGGTCTGGATCAGAACCAGATCTGGTCATCAACCCAGACTCCCCAGTCCTTTCAGTCTAAATTCTTGTCCTTCATGGTCCTGGTATGATTAAAGTTCCGAATACACACACACACACACACACACACAGGAGGAAGTAGCGTGTTTGCAGCGGCTTCATAGTTTCCTGTAATAAAGTGCGTCAACTCAGCTGCTTCACCTTTATTTGCTGAGGACACAGAGGGGCCCCTGGGGGCCCGGGCCCCTGGCAGCCCTCTGTTTACAGAGCAGATTCTTTGGCAGAGCAAACAACCCCTCCCCACCCAGCTTAAACATGGCGGCAGTGCTCCTTCTGGCACAGACTGACAGCTCCAGGAGTCAAGTCCTGACTCGTCAAATATTTGACATTAAGGGCCCAGTCTGCAGATTTTACCCCCCAAAGTTCCTGGAGAGTTTGATTCCTTGAAACCTTCTAGGATTTAAGAAGAGACTTTTAATCTTTATCATACTTTAAAGCAGCAAGCAGAAGCTTTATGTTTATTATTTATTTTTTTTAACCTGTTTGTGAATAGGGTAACCATTTATATTTCAAACGTGGAGTTTAGTGGTCACAAAAGTGTGGGGATTTTCATACACTCCAATCAGAAACATGACATGAAGGGTTTTACAAAAAGCTTGATCGTTGTTTTTTTTCAGGAAAAGACTTCTAAGATTTTGAACGTTTGCCTTTTTTAAGGATCAAACAGGATGGTTATATTCACTTTTTATTCTAATTTCACTTGTTTGTTTGTCGTGCAGGTAAGTCGTTTGACATCACATACGTCCGCCTGAAGTTCCACACCAGCCGCCCGGAGAGCTTCGTCATCTATAAGCGGACAAGCGAGACCGGTCCCTGGATTCCGTACCAGTTCTACAGTGGTTCCTGTGAGAAGACGTACAGGAAGACAAACCGCGGCTTCATACGGACTGGAGAGGATGAGCAGCAGGCCCTCTGCACGGATGACTTTAGCGATATCTCACCGCTCACTGGCGGCAACGTGGCGTTCTCCACCCTGGAAGGGCGACCCTCCGCTTATAACTTTGACAACAGCCCCGTTCTGCAGGTGAGTACTCCCGACAGGCACAGGAAAGGTCTGGAATATCACGTACTCCATTTTTGCAATGGACTTTTTTCACCAGGCTAGCATGTTAGTATTAGCTGTTTACAACGGGCTAGCATTTTAGCATCAGTTTTTTAACTGGCGAACATGTTGTCAGCTCACTTGCATTTTAGCAATGGCTGTTTACAACAGGCTAGCAGTACTGTTTATTTGAAGGCTAATATGATAGGATTACTAATCATCTTTTACTCTTTATTCAACTGTGGAAATAAAACACATTAGATGCAATCAAACTGGTAATCTTAGCTAACGGTGAGCTAACATTAGTTCAAGCTCACAATAATGTTTAATTTCTTCATGATTGATCGGCTTCTGAAACCTCATTGAATACACAGCATCAGTTGTCGTTAACAGGCTAGCATCCTTTGTTTTCAACTGTCAAGCGATCATTGCGATTTGAGCAAATGCTGTTTTCAACTGGCTAGAAAGTAAGGATGCTAGTTATCTGCAGACTAATATGTTAGCAGTTCTAGTTATCAGCAGAATAGCATGGTAGCAGTTCTAGTTATCAGCATGCTAAAAAGTTAGTAGTACTAGTCATCAACAGGCTAGAATGTTAGGATAACTGGTTTTCACCGGTTAGTGCTGGCCTTGATTCTCATTACAGGACTATAATGTTTTTAGAAGTCTAGAGAGTTAGAATTGTTTCCTACAGGTTATTATGTTATTATTAGCTTTGAGAGGTCAGCTAATAAAGCTAACGCTAACAATAACATATTAAATTCATCTGTAGATAGCACATGATGCCGGGAAATAAAAACATGATAGATGCAATCAAACTCATAAAGTTGGCTAATGATTTATATTAGCTAACCGATGTTCAAGGTGAAGGTAATGTTCCACCTCTGAATGATTGTCAACTTTTGAAAACACAATAAATAAAGAAATATGAAGACTTAAAGGCACAATATGCCATATGTCAAGGTGAACAACATCTTGTAATAACCTGTTAGTTACGATAGCTAACGGTAGCTTTCACCCTCATACTAGCGACCCTTATGTTACACAACATTGGAGAAAATTCATAAATGTTTTCTGAAATATCAGCACAAAGCATCAAACTGAAAAATTACTGCTAGCTAGTATTAGCATTGGATAACATTAACCTTAACCTTTAGCAATAACATCCATAGCATACAACTAACACATGATGCTGCTAGTTAGAAAGTAGCTTAATGGTAACCGTAGCTATAATGATTAATATTTTTGGCTTGAAATATAGCCTGTTGTGACCGCCACCAGTTGTTATCATGTCTTGCAAGGTGACTTCCCCAGATTAACCACAGATCAGTTTGGCTGGAGTGACCGACAGCTGAAAGACATCTGTCCTCTCTCGCTCTGTTTCTACATCCCTCTCCTTCCTCTTCCTCAGTTTATAATGTCTGGAAGGCCAATTCTGATTTTATCCTTTTAAAGTTTTAAAATCATTATTAGTAATATATTTTAAGTGCTCTTATTTGGCAGGATTTCAGTGGAAGTAAGGCTGATCAGCATTGTGTCTGTATTCCGACCTGTTGAAATAAATGTATTCTCTGTCCTCCCCGCCCTGCGTTACTTAAACCAATTGTTTGACATTTCTAAGTAAAAATATAAGTATATTTGTAAGCATTTTTCAGTCCATCATATGATATATGTTGGCTTTGTTCAGGGATTTGAGGGCTCGTGGCTGGCTCTGATTTGTCGCTCTTCTAACGTTAGCTTCTTGAAACGTGCGATGTTCCTCGGGATGATTCATTTTGAAGTTTCTGAATTACGGTTGTTGTGCCAAACCCCTTTGGAGTTGATCCACCGCAGCTTCTTTTGTCCTTACGTTTTAAAACCTTGAATGGCAGCATAAATAAATACATACAGCGGACTTTGGACTGGCTCTAAGCTCCCACTAGCTTTAGCCACTCTGCTGCTGGTGTGTATATGGCGCATGCGTGTAAAGGGCAGGTAACCGGTTGAGTGATTAATTGATCGCTGCACTTTTTATCAGTTGTTTCCAATTGCCTAGAAAACTAACATTATTCGTTTTCAACGGGCTAGCATGTTAGCAATACTAGTTATCAGCAAGCTAGCATGTTTTCAATAGGAAGTGTGTTAGCATTAGTTGTCATCAACAGAATAGCATGTCCTTTCCCTGTGTAAATTAATAGATTTAGCTCCGCCCCCTCGTTGTGTAAATAAACAGATTTAGCTCTGCAACTAAACTTCCTTATTTGACTCGTTGGCATGAAGCTATTTTTACTGAAGCAGTTTTGGAGGCGTCAGACGGCTGTTAGTTGCCGCTCTCTGACATTCCTTCTGTCTGTCAGCCGCGAGCAGGAAATAACCAGCAGCTGAGAGCAAGACGCAATCGCCCTCTTTTACACCGCCGTGGTTTTTCGTCCTTAAAATAAAGCGGTCTCATTGGGGGTCAGTTGTCTGAGCAACAACTCTAAACAAGTTTTGTTGAGTCGGATTCATGATTTCATTAAATTTGACCCGAAAAATATACATAAATTTATGATTTATATTACATCAAAGCACATTTTACATATCTATTTCATATTATTCCACAAACGCCGCAACAAAATGGTCACTAGACTGTTTATTTCTAGTGTCAATCCCAAGCCTGGATAAATGTGAAGGGTTGTGTCGGGAAGGGCATCCGATGTAAAACCTTAAGCCAAATCAATATGCGGAAGGAGATGTGGCTTCAACTTTATATAAAAGCCAAAAGAAGAAGAAAGATTCCATATTATTCCATTAAGTAAGTGAAACTGCAATACAAGCGCTAAATCCTACTAACTTCGCGAAACTAGCTCTGGTGGTAGTATTGAAAGACTTGGCCAAAGTAAATCCATTAGTAGCATGAAGGACGTAGCATGGCTAGCTGTGGTGGTGACATGAAGGACTTAACCTCACTATCTTTGGTGGTAGCATGAAGGGCTTGGCCAAACTAGCCCCGGTAGCAGCAGTGAAGGACTTAACCAAACTAAATCTAGTAGTAGGATGAAGGACCTGGCCTAACTATCCGCGAGGTATCGCGAAGGACTGGTGATACCTCGCCAGTCCTTTTGGTGGTAGCAAAATTAGTGAGGAAAGCTTTGTCAGTGACTAATGCTGGAAGGTTTAATGCTTAGTGCTGCCTTTCTTTGCTCTGACATGCTAACTGGTGAGTGCTGATATAAACCAGACTGTAGTTCTTAAGAACAGGAAGTGAAAAGTGGCGTCTATGCGTCTCTGGGTCGATTGTGATCTGCGGAGGAGTTTTACTGGCGGTCGGATCTCACACGCTAATGTGGAGCTGCAGATGATTGATGGCAAACAAATGTTGTGTCCCATTTGAGCGGTGTTGAGAAAACCTGCAACAGCTTCCTGTTGAGGACGCACTGAGGACCTGCAGCTGCCGGAGCATTGATACGGCAAGCTCCTCATGGAACGTCAGAACTGACAGGAAGTTGGCAGCAGGACTCTTCCCGACTTCCCGTGTGGAAGCGCTCAGAATCGGCCAATAAGTCAATGAGACTTCTTTCAATGAAAAAGAAATTCTGTTGTTGCATTATGAGACGTATCTCTTGAAGTGGCGAGACGGCGCTAAGCTTAAAGTTTGTCATTGCTGCTAGTCTTCTTCTAAGCTAGGCTTAGGGTTTTGTGCTGTATCTGGTCTTTGTTTGAGGTTGTGCTAAAAGCTTCCCAACTGTTAACAGTCCAGTTCTCCAAAGCTAATGATCTTTGTTCTTAGCCAAGCTAAATATTCTCCTCTGCCTCCAGGTTTGTACTAAGCTAGGCTAACTGTTTAGTTCCCCCTCCTTACAGCTTTTTCCTTCTTCTGGACTTCGATTTAGACTAGATCTAGATATCTGTGACTGGGCTCATGACGAGCATGTTAAAGTACAACACTCAGAAATTAAAGAAATAAAGATACTCGACTCAAGAGGGCACACCTGGCAGTCCGCCTGGTCCATATTTGTGGTCCACCCGATGACCGTGACCTCTGACCCTGGAAAAATACTTAAAAATATGGCGTCTGTGAGGTAGAATCTGTGGCTTTGGTCACCACTCTGTTTACAACATGCAGTGATGCAATGGATGCAGCAGAGAAGACTTCCTGTTTGACGCCTTGCCACAGCAGCTGGTAGGTGAGCCAGAATATGTTCCCGCGAAGACGCAAGGATTTGACAGCGCTTTGTAAAGAGTGAACCGGCAGCCGTTTTTGACCTCTGAGGTCTTTCAGACAGCCAATCATAGATCATGTTTTCCTCCTGAGACATTTTTCTGCTGGAACATGGTGAAACGTTCGGATCGCCAACTCGTTGTTGAGTCATTTATTTCCCATGTTCCCTGGCTGCGAAGGCCTCTTTGTGAACATTTCCTCACTGGCTTAATGGTTAATAGGACAAACAGCTGCAGCGAGGTCTCACTCTGTTGCAGAAAAGATAAGCCTTTGCTCTTAGTTTCCCATCAGCATTTTCACTCAGGAGGGACCTTCTTTATCCTCCATGATAGCGGCTTGGAGCAGGTGTCCTTCACTAATTCTCTCCATCTGCTACTCGTATCGGAGTGCCAGAAAAATACATAACATTCGACCAAACAATCAGCTCTGTTGCCAGTTTGAGATTCCCACAGATCCAGGAGGAGCCCCAGATCCATCATCAGAAAACATCTGCTCTTCTCCATCGCCAGAAAAGAGCTTAAACTCAGTACCAGTATGAAGTTGTCATGGCTAATGCTACTACTGCTAACCATAGAATTTATAGATTTTTGTCATAGCTTACTGTTAATCAGTGAACTACAGCTTAAGTAAAAGCTTAAGCTTAAGTAAAAACTTATAGTCGTGTAGTTAATAGTCTAAACTGACAGTTACACGTCTGACAATCATGAACGTCCAGACCTTTCAATTCAGAACTCCGTTATCAGAGCACTGATTTAGCAACAGGACAGAAAGATGTATTGAGAAGCTATTTCAGTGCCATTCAGTCTGTTGTTTTAGATTAATTTAAATCAGCTCCTGGAGGGCAGAAGTGGGTGTCCTCCATTCAAAATATGAAAGAATCAGAAAAGATACTGTTAGCTTGTCTGAACTCTTATTATCAGCTACTCGAAAGGATTGAGCAACAGTTTCCTTCATCACCATTCAATCGGCCAGTCAACATCATGCTGGTTCTGTCTGGGGTCCTCAGTGTCAGTCATTATATCCCTGCAAAGTAAGGGGATAATGAATATAAATCAACTAGAAGCGATCGATCTTATTTATAATATTCTTTCTAATAGTTAAGATTTTACTCACTACGGTAGCTTTTTTTCATGAAAATCATTGTTTTTCTCAAATAGTTTCGTAACCGATGGTCAAATGTTGTCCCATTTTGGTGCATATGAATCAACTCGAAGTGATCTATCTTGTAGATATAATTTTACTCTAATGTTCCATCAGGGTTAATTGCTTATACAATATAGAGGACTAGGGACTTTTAGGGGATGTACCCTTAGTGACAGGGACGACAGCGTAGGCCTAGTTAGAGACAGTAAGGTGGACTAATATATCAGAAGGAAGTGGTTGGGAACACTGGTGGAGATGGACATATGAACTAATACAGCTTTGGGGTGCTCCAGCTTTAGACCAGATCCGAGAGGGAAAAGTTTGATTTACCTCTACCAGCTGTATTCTGTTGAGCAAGGATGTACCAGTGGATGAAATTCATGTTAAACTGTAGAATTGTGTTCAATGAGTGGCAGCTGGTGAGTTTAAAATTTGGAAAGAACGGAGGGGTGATGAGATATTTTCTTGAGAGAGAAATTGGAGAGATATTTTCATAAAAAGTCAAATAGAAACCTTCTCTAGCTACACAGGCATTTATTCATGATATTCATGAAATATATGCTTTTACTACAAATCTTCAAAATCCTTTTCACCTGTAACCTGTAAAACACACAAAAATGAAAAACAAAATAGAATTCTAAATCCATCCTCCCTGGTAAGCTTCAGGGTTTCTAGCACATTGGAAATATATTAAATTGATGTAGTAGATCTTGCTTCCTGAGGACGATAGAAAATTATTTCTTCCTTGATCTCCACTTCACACTGACTGCCTTTCAACTTCCATGCCCAGAATGTGTTTCTGTTGCAGCAAAATCAGAATATCAATAATGTATCTTTGTAGAAGAAGATAAAATAATTATTTTATAAAATTTATTTCATATTTAGAATTGGGTATTTCCACCAATCATTCTTTTATATTTTGATCCCCCACTTGCCTCTCAAAAACAGGAGAACCTGCCTCCTCTGGGCTACATGCACATAAGAAATCCAGTTAAAGAAAGCTGATATTTTTTTGGATTTGACGAGTTGTTTGGAGATGAGATGCGTGACCACTGCATCTTCCCCACCGCAACATTGTTTGTATGCAAAAGGCTTGAAACTGTTACCTGTTGCTTTGTCGAGATGTAAATCCATAAGGATTCCGTAACGACAGGCGTAAATGCAGTTGACTAGTAATCAGTTGCGTCTAACAGTGCATCCCTGTTGCGTCTCTTTCAGGACTGGGTGACAGCCACCGACATTAGGGTGACCCTGAACCGACTGAACACCTTTGGAGACGAGGTCTTCAATGACCCCAAGGTCCTGAAGTCCTACTACTATGCCATTTCCGACTTTGCCGTGGGAGGAAGGTAAACATCTGATGACATGTTGAACGGGGTTTAGGTTCTGGATCAGTTCTGCGGCTTCATTCTTGTCAGTTGGTCTTGGGGCTCCTGGTCTTTGTGTCACTGTGGGGCCTGAATCCATTTCCTGCTTGTCTGGAAAAAAGGTTTGGACAAGCGTTCCAGGATCTCCACCTTCTCCACCATAATCTGTTTGAAATGTGGAGCAGATTTCCATTACAGCGCCAGCATTCCTGGCATTCCTGAGCGGCAGGCCCGGATTACAGGCAACCTGGGGACAGGGTAGACCGTCCGCCATGATGGGCGGAAGAAAGAGAGGGAGGCCTGAGCTGGGGCACCTGTAAGAGCCAAAAGATTTACCATTTATTTATTTAAGGAGGGATTCCTGAGTACTCTGTAAGCTCCCCACATTTGCCTGAACCAGTTCACCTGCAGGAAGCCAGGGTCAGAGGTTTTCTCCATGAAGCTGTTGCCTCGGCATCTGTTAGCTCACTAAAGATAATGATACAAGTCCCAACGTGAAAGCTGACAGTGTGTTGGCTAATTAAAGGTAAAGCTAGAAGTTCAAATTCAATGCTAATGATCTGATGGCTAACTAAATCTAATGATGGGAGTCCCAAAAGTCAGAGCTAACGGTCTGTTAGCCAACTAAAGCTAAATAGGTGTCTCAATTTCATAGTTAACAGCCTAATAGCTACCTTAAGGTTAAAGCTAATATTCCTAAGTAAAATCTAACGGACTGTTAGATCACTAAAGCTAATGATAGGTGTTCCAATGTCAGAGCTATCAGTCTGATAGCTAACTATGGTTAATAGTAGAAGTCCCAGTGTCAAAGTTAATCATCATCAAGCCAACTAAAGCTAATGGTACAAATTCCAAAGTCAGAGCTTAAATGTATTAGCTAACAAAGTCAAAGAGTTTTAGCTAAAAAGCTAAAATTCAAAAGTGAGAGCTATCAGTCTGTTGGCTAGTTAAAACAAAGATATAAGTCCCAATTCAGAGCTACCAGTCTGTTGGCTAACATAGGCTAAAGTTACAATTCTAAAGTCAATGCCAACCATCTGTTAGCTCACTAATGCTAATATTTGGAGTCCCAACAACAAAACTAACAATATGATTGCTAAGACTAAAGCTAAAACTCGAATGTCAAAGCTGTCGGTCTGCTGACTAATCAAAAATTAAGAAAAAAGTCAAAATTGAGAGCTAACAGTCTGATAGCTCACCAAAACCAATGATGCAGTCCCAATGAGAGCTAACAGTCTGTTTACCACGGCTAAAGTAAAAAAAAATATGAAGTCAAAAGTAAAAGTATGTTAGCTAACTAGCTAAATAAGTCTTGTTTATAAGTTCAAGTCAGAGGAAAATGTTAGTGTGGCTGCTAACAAAGATAAAAGGGCAGCTGCTGCATATGACCTGGCTTGACAATTGAGTTGCTAACAGGGACGTTTTTATCAATCGTTAGCTCTGTTTGTGACTCCGTGTTTAAGTATAACAGAATTTTAGCTGCTGAGATCAGAAGGAGCTGAACTTCCTGTCATATTTGTGCAGGCAGATACTCGTATGAAGTCAAGCATCAACAGAACAACCATCAAATTCCTGCTGAAAGGCGGCAGCATGTTCCTTATTCTATACGTCTCTGTATCTAAACCCTGATTTTTTTACGCCTGAAACGCATTTATAAAATAAAACCTCCTCAGACTGTCGGGACCGATCATTATGTTTATGTTTGCCGGAGACGTCAGTGTTGACAGCTTCAGTTTTCATCCCCACTGTCAGTTTTTCCACGTCTCTTGGCCAACAAACACCTGAGACCATCACTGAGCAAGTCCCATCCTGTTAGAAGCCCACCCCACCCACCCCACAGGAAGTCTAACAAAACCTCCGCTCTTGAGCCACAGAGTGGAAAAATATCAACAGTACACCGGTGTAAGATAGGACCACTGAGAGGATGTGGGTTGTAGTTTGTGAACTCTTACAAATAATGAAAACAAACCTGTCTTACAATGTTGATGTCATCCTTAGCAGAGGTCATGAGTTTTGTTCTCCGGGTGTAAAAGGTTTGTGCTCCTTTCAGATGTAAGTGTAATGGCCATGCCAGCGAGTGCGTGAACAGTAGAGGACGACCGGTGTGTAACTGCAAACACAACACTGAGGGAGACGACTGCAATGTTTGCAAACCATTCTTCAACGACCGGCCATGGAGGAGAGCGACGGCCGACAACGCCAACGAGTGTCTGGGTAAGCTACGACTGAATTAAATGTAGCTACGACTAAATTAAATGTAGCTAGACTTTACTGCTTCTCTGACTCCTTGACTGCATGTACGACGGGTTTAATGCATCTATGACTGATGTACCACATGTTTGTTAAGAGTTTAGTTAGGGAATGTACAGCACAGCAGGAAAACATGTTTTCATATAAAAAAAACCCGACATATCTACAGGTCTGGTGGTTGAAGCTGATCCCAGACCAGTTAGAGAGGGAATTTCCGCTTGGTGGTCCCAGGGGGATTGTAGGAGTTCTTGCCTCTCAGTGCAGATGCATGACTAAAAGGAATATTAATGTTGTTCTTCTCCCACGCTGTAGTTGATCCATCCTGCAGCTCTGACAGAGAGCTGAAGCAACCTGAAAGAACCGGAATAACATTCTGATTTTCCTGCAGCTTGCGACTGTAACGGCAAGAGCGCCGAATGCTACTTCGACGCTGAGCTGTATCGGGCCACCGGTCACGGAGGTCACTGCAGGAACTGCGCTGACAACACGGACGGACCAAAGTGTGAGCGCTGCCTTGACAACTACTACAGAGAGCAGAGCGCAAGTCGCTGTCTGCCCTGTTCTTGCAACAGCATCGGTGAGTTCTAGGAGAGCATGAAAAGTCCCTATAGCAGGATAACACACCAAGTACAGCAAGTAAACATAAGCACAGTACAGCAGCATAACACACACACAGTACACCAGAAAAACACACGCAGTACAGCAGGATAACATAAACACGGTACAGCAGGAAAACACGCACAGCACAGCAGGAAAACACACAGTACAATAGCAAAAGACACGCACAATAAGAAAACGGATGCATGCAAATCACAGTCACAGTGGGAAAATCTGCACAGGAAACTGTTAGTATAGCTTAGCACAAGGACTGGTTGGCCATGGGAATCATTAAGCCTAGTTTAGGACAGAGACTGTTGGCATGGGCGAACTGGGGAAAACACTTAGCCTAGCTTAGCTCAAAGTCTGTTAATATAAGATAGCTCAAAGACTGAAAGCGGCGGACACTGTTAACCCAGATTATCACGAAGACAAGAAGCAAAGAGAAACTATAAACTGAGCTTCCGCAAAGACTGAAAACAGGGAAGCTGTTAGCTTAACAGGCATTGACGCTATTCCTCCCATTCAAGATATATTACCTCCTGTAAAAACAAAAAATTGTTAGCTGTAGCTAGAGCTTGCTTGCTGTTGCTAAGCTAAGTTTAACCAGCTTCACTTGATTCCAGTACATGTGAGTGTTGGTTCTATCTTCTCAGATAAATCTGAGTAAGGGACAATCTCCAGGAGGTGAGGAATTCATTTTCACTTTGGGTTTGAGAATATCCTGCAGTCACTGGACGCACTTGGAGGAAGCAGTGAATCTGCTACCTGACAGGTTGACATGCTGACAGGCTAACCTTCATAGGCTAACAGGAAGTGGACTGGAACCCAGTGCTTTTGGTTCTGGTAGCAGTAAGGAAACACAGTGGTTATCTGCTAGCTAATGTGAAAGAGTCCCAGTAGAACCACACCGATTTCAATGGGTTGTTAATGGGAGCTGATTGTTAACATGTATGTGTGTGTTTTTTTGCTTGTGTGTATTACAGGATCAGAGTCTCCCCAGTGTGACAGCAGAGGAGTTTGTTCCTGTAAACCCGGAGTGACCGGAGATAAGTGCGACCGCTGCCAGCCGGGATTCCACAGTCTGACGGAGGCCGGCTGCAGGTATGACCTCGGACTTCAAAGCCGAGCTCAGCCCTCTGCTGAATTGTCCCCTTTGTCACTAAAAGGAATTCTTTTTAAATGATTATCCTTAAGACTTTATAGTCACAATCAAAACCAGATACCTGATTCCCTGTCCCACCAAAACCCAAGAAAACTCGCTTTAGAATAATAAATGATAATCATCTCTGAGACAAGTTCAACGGTCAGTTTTTGTGACCCTGGCATTGAAACTCAGAATCATTTTAATTTTTCTAATGTTTTTAGTTAACCTTTCAAGATTATATATCTGAAAATGATTCCTCCTCAGAAAAATAAGACTTAATTTCATGTTATTCTTGGATAAACTTCAATTGAGAAGGGAAGTTTAATTTGCCAGGCCTACTTAGATAGTGTATAAATAAAATGAAGTTTGACAAGAAGTAAAAAAACAAACAAATCTGTTGACACAGCAACCTAGCTTAGAATCAAGGATTTCTAGCAGGGGAAGCTGTTAGTTTAGCTCCAATCAACAGAAATAAATCTTCCATCCAGCAGATTGTAGTCTGATGTTTTTTGTTCTCTTCATGGTATAAATGTTTTATATTATGTTTTCTGATTTAAAACAAATACAAATATTCTCCAGAAGTGAATCAGATTGATTCAATTTTTTAGATGTTGAGTTAAACAGATAGCATGATCAGAGCGCCCTCTGCTGATGACAGCGTGAATAACATGTCCACCGTATGTCCTCACATTAATGAAGTTTTTTGAAACCAACAATAACACACTTCCTGTCTCTCTCTCTCTCTCACTCTGTCCCTCTCTCTCCATCAGGCCATGTTCCTGTTCACCATCTGGCAGCACTCAGGAGTGTGATGTGAACACGGGTCAGTGCCGCTGTAAAGACAATGTGGAGGGCTTCAGCTGCGACAGGTGACTCAGACTGACACACAAACACACATCACTCAGCAGGAGGAGACATTGAACATCCTGTTGGTGCATAATTACGTGTGACATGAAGGTCAGGTTAAATACATTCTGACGGCACGGGGAGGTGGAGGAGAACACCTGGTCTATCTTCCAAGGTTCTGAACGCCATAATGACGTGCGTCACCTGTCAGCAGCTTTGCATTAATTCTGCTGATCGAAGTGATGAAGCGTCCCTCGCCGCTCAGGAAACCAGCTGAGACCTGCTGACAACTGGTTACCATGGTAATGGATGCTGCACATCTCACCTGGTCTGGAGGATATCATAGTGGTTCACTATGGGGGACAATATCGTGGCATCATTCATTCATCACCCTTTAAATAGCATCAAAGCAAAGACCTGCCTCCACGCTGCCTTGTTTTGTTCATAGACCAAACGATGGCGGCGCTTGTCTTTTGATAGTGAGCTAACGTGGCGTTTAGACGATTGGAATTACTGGAGGTGTGACTTCCTACCCATTTGTGTCCTTCAGGTGCAAACTGGGATACTTCAACCTGGACCCCAACAACCCACAGGGCTGCACGCCATGCTTTTGCTTCCAGCACTCGTCTGTGTGCGACAGCGCAGATGGCTTCAGCCTCCACACCCTCACTTCCACCTTCACCACAGGTAAGACCTCCACCTTACCCACAGGTATAACCACCTGCAGGCAAGATGCAGGGACCAAATGCCCATAGGGCAGTGATGTGACCTACGTGGAGTGTGTGTGTGTTAGATGAGGAGCAGTGGACGGGTCAGCAGAGGGATGGATCTGCCGTCCCGGTCCAGTGGTCTCCCAGTGGACAGGAAATCTCCCTGATCTCTGACGACTACTTCCCCATGTACTTCATTGCCCCAGGTACTCGCATACACACACAAAAATACAAACACACTCATATAAACACAAACACACATACAGACACACACAACATACCATTGCAATATATCTCTAAATCAAAGTTTGATTAAAGATTTATTATACCAGAATCCAACCTCTGACCGTATTTTCATTAAAACTCAATCAAACGATCATGAGACAATTGTTTGACCCTGGATTAAACCCGAGTCAAGCCCTGAATTACAGCGTCTATGGAGTTTCTTAAAAAGCCTAAAATTTCAAAATAATTTTTTGTCCTTAAAAAGATCAAAATATTTGGTGGTTTTATTCACAAGTTTTTTAAATATGTTGATGATTTAATGCTTCTGTTATTATGCCCATTTTATACTACGGCAGTATTTAAGAATACGATTTTTTTGAATTGTATATTAATTTACTTTGAAAGTAACTGATATCAAGATAATTATTCATATCCATCAAACATATTCCTGATATAGTCTTAAATTTCATAACATTTTTAATGGCCTAAAAAAGTCTGATAAAATCTTAACTTTAACATGTTTCTAACCTACAGTAGGCCCGCTAAAACCTAAAACCTGAATTTATCCTGAATGAAATATGATTATATTTGAATAAACCTGGAATTAAAATTGAATTAAAACCCTCATCAAACCATTATTAACCCTGAATCAATCTTTAATCGAAAATGAATATAACCTGGATTAATGGTTTGATCCAGTCCTTGACGGGCGATGACATCACAGATACTGAGCCTCATCACAACTTGAGAACTATCTATTCATGGGGGGAGGGGTTAGCATTCTCTTTCCCTCTGAATACCATCCTCACCCATTAATCAGCTCAGTCCACCCAGTTGATCTGACAAAACCATTCAGGTGTGTTTTCTCTTACAGAGAAGTTTTTGGGCAACCAGCTCTTGAGCTACGGACAGAACCTGACTCTGAATTTCCGGGTCGACCGTCGGGACACGCGACTGTCAGCGGAAGATTTGGTTCTTGAGGGAGCCAACCTGAGGGTGGCAGTCCCCCTTATTGCCCAGGGTAACGCCTACCCCAATGAGAATGTGCAGACCTATGTGTTCAGGTGAGGTGGTGACCAGTTGGATTATAATCCAGATTAAGTAGATTATAATCTGGATTAAATTATCCTCCTCGGTTAATGAGGTGTCTCCCTGCTTCAGGCTTCATGACAGTACCGACTACCCATGGAGGCCAACCATCAGCCACTCGGACTTCCAGAAACTTCTCCATAACCTGACAGCCATCAAGATCCGCGGCACCTACAGCGAGAGGAGTACGAAATCCGGAATACATCTGTCCCAGCATGCATCACAGTGACAGCAAGCATTGTACACTCGAGAACATTCGGCCGTCAGACTGCTAATCGTTCCCTCTCTGCAGGTGCTGGTTACCTTGATGATGTCTCCTTGGTGACAGCGAGACGCGGTCCAGGTGTTCCAGCCCGCTGGGTAGAGCGGTGCACCTGTCCACAGGGTTACCAGGGGCAACACTGTGACAAGTGCACACCGGGATACCGCCGCACCCGTCCCGAGCTTGGAGCCTTCAGCCCCTGTGAGCCCTGCAACTGTCACGGACACAGTGACGCCTGCGACCCCGAGTCAGGTAACACTGTTTACTGGTTCTACTGAATGGTAACTGACCTGTTAGTCGGTTACCTAGTGCTTTCTTTTTTATTGCTTGATTACTGTTTAGTGACTGGTTTTACTGACTGGTTCCTCACTGGTTACTGCTGATGTCATCCAACAGGAGCCTGTGATTGTCAGGATAACTCGGCAGGGTTGAGCTGTGAGCGCTGTAAAGATGGTTTCTATGGCGACGCCACCAGGGGGACTTCAGGTGACTGTCAGCCATGTCCATGTCCTACCGGTGCCACGTGCGCCGTCGTCCTGAAGACCAGAGAAGTTGTCTGCACCAACTGTCCCACTGGAACCACAGGTATGCCCACTCATCTGGTTCTGACACAAAGTGCCACCATGATCCGCTGACGTTAGGTCCCGCCTTAGTCAACTGCCCCACTATGACCTGTTTGGTTCTCCTCTCAACAGGGAAGCGCTGCGAGCTCTGTGATGATGGGTTCTTTGGCGACCCACTTGGTCAGAGTGGTCCAGTAAGGACTTGTCGCGCCTGCAAATGCAGTGACAACATTGACCCCAATGCCGTTGGAAACTGCAACCGGGAGACAGGGGAGTGCCTGAAGTGCATCTACAACACCGACGGCTTCTTCTGTGACCGCTGCAAGGATGGTTTCTATGGCAACGCCCTCGCTGCCAACCCCGGCGACAAGTGCAAACGTAAGTGGATACATGAAGTCACATAATGCGTCATGACAACAAAGGAAGAAATTTATTCAAACAATTTTTAGTTTTCGTTCTACAAACTTGAGGTAGTTTCATATTGTATATTACAAAATGTTTTTTTGTAATTATTTTTTCTGTTTCATTAATCATGTATAGATTTATGTAACTGCTGATCTTAGTTTAAGAGTGAAGTAATCTGATTACTTAATGCTGGGGAGAAATTTAACCTAGAAGATTCTTATAGCTGTTTTATAGCATTTCTCTCCTGCACAAAAACATGTCTCTCTAAAAATCAACTTTATATATGAACGAAAAAGGTTTGTAAATCATGTTTGAAAAACATTAAACATTTTAATCTCAATAGTAACTAGTAACTACAGCTGTAAGATGAATCCAGTGGAGCAGAAGTATAAAGTAGCCTCAAATGGCAATACTCAAGAAATGTAATGGATTAAATGTACTTAGGTAACAGCCACCATGGGAATTTTGACAAAACAGAGCAAAATTCTGAGCACTGTCTTTATCTGTACAATGAAACTAAACCTTAACTCGTTCCTCCTCCTCAGCGTGCTCCTGCTCTCAGCCTGGGACTGTTGGCCGTCAGACCAGCTGCTCTCAGGTCACCGGTCAGTGTCAGTGTCTCCCCAATGTGGCCGAACGCGACTGCAGCGCCTGTCAGCCAGGTTTTTTCAACCTGCAGAGCGGCAACGGCTGCGAACGGTCAGCTCCTCTTTCTCTTAGTCAAGCTTTTGATCAAATCTATTTATTTATTTACTATTTAATCGTCTAATTTTTAGTCAATTTTTGTTATTTTATGTTTTAGCACTTTGAGATTTGATCCAAATGTAAAGTGCATTATAAATTAAATGTATTATTATTATTATTATTATTTTGACAGCAGAGTCCATTTAAATCTTTTTTTAATTTTTTTGTTTTAGTCAGTTTTTCTAAAAAATGTATTCAATTATTTTTTAATATCATTATTTGTACTTAATTCTTCGCCATTTTAGTCCATTTCTATTATTTCATGCCATTATTCAAATGCAGAGAAATAATTTCACTATCTTGTTGTATCTCGTCACATAGTGTGATTAATAAAAACACACATAGTGTGATTAATAGGGTATTAATTATTATTATTGTTTTTATAGTGTAAAGCACTTTGTGTTACTTTTTTTTGTACGAGAAGTGCTGTATATCTAAAACTTGATTCAATTGATTGATACATTTGACTCCTCCCCTTCAGGTGTAACTGTAATCCCATTGGCTCCACCAGTGGTCAGTGTGACATCATCACGGGTCAGTGTGAGTGTCAGCCCGGTGTCACAGGTCTACAGTGTCAACGCTGCGAGGTCAACTTCTTTGGCTTCAGCTCGTCAGGATGCAAACGTGAGTCTGATGATGTTACTTGACGATGGTGGCTGGACACCGGGGCAGTTTCTGATCGCCTCTCTCTCTGATCTCCAGCTTGTGACTGCGACCCTGAGGGCTCCCAGTCGGGTCAGTGTAAAGAGGACGGGCGCTGCGAGTGTCGACCAGGTTTTGTTGGCGCCCGATGTGACATGTGTGAGGAGAACTACTTCTACAACCGTTCGGCACCGGGCTGCCAGCAATGTCCGTCCTGCTACAGTCTGGTCCGAGACAAGGTGAGCCACCTGACGACCTGTCGGCCCAAGTCTAATCAAGACAGAACAATTTGGCCTGTGGAACTGGTTAGACTGGCTACTGACAGTACTGACTGGTTACTGACCAGTTACTGGTTTTACTGACTAATCCTGACAAGTTACTGGTTTTACTGACGGGCTACTAACCGATTACTGGTTTTAATTACTGTTTTTACTGACTGGTTGCTTACTGACTTGTTACTGACCAGCATACTTACTGGTTTACCGACAATGTGGCCGGATTAGTTAACATTAGCTGTCCTAACTACCTAGCTGTATACTCATATTTGCATACATAGCTTGAAAGATCCCCTTGAGCTACATCTTGATTTGGCCACCATAAAAGCGGCCATTAGCACTAGTGGGCAGAGTTAACTTTCTGTCTGCCTGAAGGTGAACCAGCAGCGGCAGAAGCTCCATGACCTCCAGACTTTGATCGATAACCTGGGTTCGGGTCAGGACACCGTCAGTGACAAGGCCTTTGAGGACCGCCTGAAGGAGGCGGAGCGGGCCATTATGGAGCTGCTGGAGGAAGCTCAGACCAGCAAAGGTAAGAACGGGTGTCCATCAAGGTCCAAAAAACACAGCGTTCATATAGCCCAGTACTGAAGGAATGACCTTTGACCTTGCAGATGTGGACAGAGGCTTGCTGGACCGCCTGAACACCATCAACAACACTCTGACCACTCAGTGGAACCGTCTGCAGAACATCCGCAACACGGTGGAGGACACCGGCACGCAGGCCGACCGTGCCCGCAGCCGTGTCCAAGACGCCGAGAGTCTGATCGACCGGGCGCGGCAGGAACTGGACAAGGCCAGGGACGCCATCAGCAAAGTGGTGAGTGACATGACACTTGTCATGGTGACCACAGGTCTAAGAAAAAATATCATTAACAAAGATGATGTCGCCTGCAGGACATCAAACCACCCAGCGGCACCGGAGACCCAAACAACATGACGTTGCTGGCTGAGGAGGCCCGAACACTGGCTGACAAGTAAGAACGCAGAAACATATGAAAGTAGTAGTATAGTATAAATACACACAGACATATATAGTTAAATATCCAGTCTATACATATATATATATATATATATATATATACACATATATATATATATATATATACACATATATATATATACATATATATATATATATATATACACATATATATATATACATATATATATATATATATACACATATATATATATACATATATATATACACACATATATATATATATATATATATACACATATATATATATATATATATATATACACATACATATA
>VRLP01004357.1:0-50085 GCA_009660295.1 Lophius piscatorius | reverse complement strand
TAGTCGTTCTTATTCTATAATGTTAACATCTCATAGTAGTTCTTATTCTATAATGTTAACATCTCATAGTTGTTCTTATTCTATAATGTTAACATCTCATAGTTGTTCTTATTCTATAATGTTAACATCTCATAGTTGTTCTTATTCTATAATGTTAACATCTCATAGTAGTTCTTATTCTATAATGTTAACATCTCATAGTTGTTCTTATTCTATAATGTTAACATCTCTTAGTTGTTCTTATTCTATAATGTTAACATCTCATAGTTGTTCTTATTCTATAATGTTACCATCTCATGCTCCTCCCATCATCTAGTCTCTGAGAACTACACGTCATCACAAAATTGTACCAAATTTGGAAAATAGCACAGGTTTAAAACACTGATCTGCTTAGGTCTTACTGGGTCAGAGATTCTCCAGAACTTGGAGGTCTCCTGTCATTATTGTTGGGCGTTAGTGGTCTGCAGTGGTTAGTCCCGTAAGGAGGGACAACCAATGTTCAGGGCGCAGTATCATCGGCGCCAAGGCTCATTGATGCACGAGGCAAGCAAAGACTAGCTTCTGCTTTTTGATTCCACATAGGAGCTACTGTAACCCAAACTGCAGAAAAGTTGATGCTGGTTCTGATAGGAAGGTGTGGATGAATCACATAGACTTTTACCTCATGTGGACGGGTGTGTGTGCGTGTGTGTCAAGAGATGACAGCATGGCGCACCACGGAAAGAAAGTAAGCCAGGGTACGGCAGTGTGATGCTTTGGTCAATGTTCTACCTAGAAAGCTTGGGTCCCGCCTTACTGTGACCCGTACCACCTACCCGGACCTGCAAGGAAGTACCCCCCTCCATGGGTGCAGTATTTCCTAATGGCAGCAGGACAATGCGCCCTGACACACTAACACGTTACAAGGAGGACAAGAAACAGGTCAAGGTGGTTGTTGACCCCCTATGAGACATTTTCTCCCAGATCTCAACCCGAATGTTCATCTGTTCCCACAGATGCGCTGGACAAACACATTTTTAACGTCTTTGTGCCACATACACAGTATTAGGCTGGTGGCTATAATGTCAGTGTATTCCTCGGAATGTCTATCTACCCATACAGAATATTTTATTTGTCTGGAGCATCTCTTGAACCTGACATATATTTAAACCTTATTTCTTCTCTTATTCCGATTGTTTTCTTCTGTAAATCTTATTTTTGTGTTTTTCTTGACAACATTTTGAGTAAAGCTTCATAGACTATTATATTCTGTGACACTTCTAAATCAACAAACATTAAGTAAGATGAGTTATATATATATATTAGTGAAAATCTTTATTACATATGATTAAGATTAAAGAAGTTACAAGGTTTTTAAGTCAGGGAAAAGTGGAATAATTGTATCTTATGCCGTTTCTGTCCATGCCGCTGCCTCTGACCTCGGCTGGCATAAAACACCGAATGCTAAATAGTGAAACACCTGATGGGTTTTGAAGCGGTTAAATGATTACTTATCATCATTTGGAGAAAAACGTTCCCAAACGTTAAATATACCACAACTATACTAGTATAACTACCAGCTCTATGTTAGCAGCTCATACTAACATGTTCTTCCGTCTTACAGGTACAGAAGGTCATGCCTGCAGACACCTTCTACTTCACCACCATCAGGGACCCAATGGCTCTTGCAGAATCATCCTTCTCGTATTACAAAGCAGTGGCGCCGGCCTTTCGCAAAACCAATGGTTTGGGTGAATTTGCTGATGACCCTAAAAAATTCTACGACCCTCGTCTCCGCAACAATCAGTATGCCCGCAACCTGCTGTGGTTTGACTTTGGCCTGGACCCCAATGCTAACTTCTCAATGGCGGTGGCTCAGCACGGCGTGGAAATGATCCGCCAGACTTTCAAGTTGGTTCTGGTGGCAGAATACTTCGACCAGTCCATGATCCTGCTGAGACACGCCCTCTGCTGGCCGCTGGAAGCTGTTGTCTCCTTCAGCCTCAATGCTCGTCAGCAGAAGGCCAGTGGCCTAAGTGGGATAAGCGGGAGCTGGGTGGGCAATGCGGCTGCGTCGGCAGCGGGCGTCGGTGGCAGAGGGGGACATTCACAAGCCAAGACGATGCCCAATCTGTCATTAACAGAGGAACAGCGGGCGAAGCTGCGGCGGTGGAATGCCTTAGACTGGTACTTATACAAAACATTCAACCAGTCATTCTGGGAGGAAATTGAGCGGTTCGGTCACACCCAGATGGAGCAAGAAGTATCTCTTCTCAGGACGCTGCGGGAAGATCTGGCCCGGGTTTGTCTCAGGGATGGCGGGAGGCCTGTTGAGGCACATCAGATTCGAGATAAAAACATCCGTCCTTTCCAGAGTGGACTATTCAAGATTCTTGGCTACGAGCTCCAGCCGGGCCTGGACAACGCCACCAACATAGCCTGTCTGAGGATGATCCGGCCCGAGCTCCAGTACAAAGACCTGCTGGATGCGAAACAGTTCCCACGGGCGGCTGCCGCCCAAGTGCACCAAGGACCGCACAGCCAGAACCTTTTGGTTACAGCTGTACATGCCAGGACATAGATGGGTCAGGGCAGAGGCTGGGGCAAAGACTTCCAGAGAGGACGGCTTCCTTGTTTCTTTAGAAAACAAGCAGACTTTGATGAAAAGACAAGATGGAGGAATACTGGGATAGCCTGTCCCAGTCCCAGACACCGGACTGCTGCCCACTAAAACTGAAACCTGAGCCAAGTGTGATTTACTCATTAGAAAAAAAACTACTTTTTACTTCCAGTCTTTTGTCCGTTTGCTTGTTAATTTAAAACATAATTAATTTTGGTTTGTGTAGATCATGTGGACATGACCCTTGACCTCTGACCACACAGGATACTTTCCTGGCTGCTGTTGTAAGCTAACGGGAGGTTGAATGATGACCACTTCTTTTGCTTCATACTTAAGTAAGTTTCAGTGTATTGGATTTTGATAATCTAGTGTTGAGGCATAACCCCCCCCTCCACACACACACACACATTATGCTAAGAATGCTACAAACACAGCAGACCCTTTATAAGTCAAAACATTAGGATTTTCTGCTTTCGGTTACTCTAGAAAGAAAGTCATCTTTGTAAACAGCTTTTAGCATCAGGTAATCCTACAAAATATTGTATCAAATATTATATGCATTTTCTGCTGATGCCACCTACAGACGGGACCTTCACCTGCCTGATGCTTCTCAGTAAAGGTACGAGCTCGCCCCACTTTTTACCTCCAGCGTTGGCCTGATGCATCGATGCGCTGAGCTTTAAACGTTTTTTTACAACCATTATGAGTCTTATGATCCTTTCCACTGGAACTCTGTGAAGAAACATTAGGAATAACGTTTGTCTTTCATCTCTATCACTTCTGTCGTGATTCATGACGCAGAGTCTATTCAGAATCCACTCTGGATTAAATGAGCGGGTGATTGGAGCTCTTTTTTCAGCCTTTTATCTCCAGTCAGCATTCGGACCACCAAACACAAGGCGTGTTAAGATACGTTTTATTTCTCTCTGTTCTGTGAGTCTCCAGGTGATGAGATTCTCAACACACAAAACGCCCCTCCAACATAAATACTCAGTCGTAACTCTAGACATGCACACAACCACCTCTTTGGATGTAGATGGAAAATTGGTTAAAAGTATTTGGATGATAAGAGCAGAGGTGATTAGAAACATTTTTATGCCAGTTTTTAAAGGTCCAGTACAATTTTTGGGGGGTATTAAGTGGTATCTTCCCTGCGGACGCACAGGGAAGCCCGGCCTAACCACTTCCTGGGATCTTTGGCTGAGAACGCAACATCTCTCCTCCCAGGGAGCGATGACTCCAGAACCGGCAGCCGCCAGTGGCGGGTGGAGTTGATTTCAGCGGGTGAACTGGACGGACCTCACCAGAACGAGCATCCTTCACATTTCCCCTGCAGACGTGCAAGAGGCTCCAGGTCAGAGTGACCAAATCTTACACCCGGGACGGACCTTTGAGATTTCTTGTTATTTTTAAGGAATGCACCCCAGACTCTACAGGCATGTTAACAGGAGAGCTACAAACCGGGGTTCCAGTTTCACACGGTACGAATAGTAAAGTCAGAAACGTTTGGACAATGATAATAACATTAAACCTATGATCAGATTCTGTGCTGCCTGATTCTGGGCAGCCTGCTAAGATAGAATTTGACAGTTTGTTGATACATGCCAAATCATTCCTTCGTCATGACATCAGGTGTTAAAAGTTCGACTCATATTAGTGAGGTGCTGCACATCCCAGTGGCTGTATTTGCTCTTTTACTTGATGACTTTCCTGATTTTCACAGGACAGCTAGGTTATGAATTTAATGTTGAAAGGGACTCAAGGTTTATTGTAAATAGCAGGGTTCTTACTTCTTCTTAAAGTGCATACTTGAAGCCTTTCAAACTGATCTTAATGACACAATACACTCAGAGCGGGGAGACGGGGAGACGTACGGCATGCATTATTTTCTGAAAAATGGCGGTATGGTTACCCCTTGGGTCATTTGAATCATTCATCAAATATTGTCAGTATTGTAATGTGAATTTAAATGAAATAAAATGCTAATATAAATCCAATAAAACCAAATGTTATTTTGATTCTTAACACAGGGATGCAGTCACGTCGACTGTGAGCAGGAAGTCTGGATAGGGAATGTTTAAAACCAAGCAGGGATTTCTAATAGCTGAAAACGCAGGAAGAAAAATGTATAAAAGAAAAACATTCAATTTCACCATTCAAATGCGACGACAGTGCTGTTTAAGTCTTATCTCTGAAAAACAAATATTAAGTAAACTCCATCCTTGTCATGGATGTAGCGACGGATTGGAATCATTTGAGACGCAGCACGTGTTTTTGTCTGTATGTTGTTTAATAAATTGGATACTGACGACCCAGAGTCGTATCGTATGTCTGTGAAGTCTGAGAAACATGATAGGAACCGCTGTCTTAGAACACTGGCCCCTCAGAACCTGTGACGTATGTTGACTTTTAGGAGGTTCTGAACAGAATTCATGGTTCAAAAAGCAAAGAGAAGGTCACTTTTGACCTAAAGCAGGTAAAATCAACTCACATGTCTTAGTGTCTGCGACGACTGACTCTGAACAGCCTGATGAGAAACCGTCAGCTGAAGGGTGTGTAAGCACCTCACCCTCTGATGTGGGACCAGATGGACCGGCTGTACTTAAATAGTTTTTAGGCTAAGTACCTGAGAGGATTTAATGATCACCGTGTACTTTTTAATTCAACACATTATGACAGCAGGAACTTTTTTAAACCCAATGATTTTTAACCGGGCTTTTAGTTGAAAAGTTAAGTCCCCTGTTGCATCAACTTCCATGGTAAACAAGAACAAAGCTACGACAGGATTCACAAAGTATTGACTGATTTGTTGTGTCAATATTCACTGGTTTACCAGTTTAACCACAAACCCCCACAAACACATCTCATAAAAGCCTTCAGTATTTATTGTATTATCCAGTGTTGCTCAGAAGATGGCTTCCTAGTTTTTTCAGGAACAACCAGACGCAGGAATACTGGGATAGACTCCCAGTCTCAGGTACCGGACGTCTGCCCACTAAAACTGAAACCTGAGCCAAGTGTCTTTTACTCCTGAGTTTTCTTGTTAATTTAAAACATAATTAATTTTGGTTTATGTGAATCATGTGGACATGACCCTTGACCTCTGACCAGACAGGATACTTTCCTGGCTGCTAGTAGTTAGTAGTAAGCTAACGGAAGGTTGAGTGATGACCAGTTTATTTTACTTACACTTAAGTAAGTTTCAGTGATTGGTAAATCGAGATAAAGGTTTTGTATTGCATATTAAATTGAAGGCTCAGTTTCAGACTAGCGAACACAAATGTTTATTTAGCAATGAAAACTTCGAAATATTTGATGTGAAACACAATATTGCGTTAAGTCTGCTCGTCAAACCTTCTTGTGCTCATTAAGTATTTTAAGTTAAACTTTGTCTGAATTACATACCCTAATTAAAGAAGTTTTAAATGGCGCTATCAGGTGTATTTGCGTAAAATTATGTCTACGGGCAGGTAAGACCTACCGTTATTCATTCTCAGTGTTGATAGCGTCGTTACTAGCATAAAAAATATCATTATTTTTATACTACTTTTATACTTTTTTTTAGATAAGCTATTACATCATTATATTAAATTAACACTATGAAATAAAGCAATCACTGGATTTTTTTTCAGAAACTTTCCAGTTATGTGGGATAGGATCAGGACTCTCCATTTTGCACAGTTGCATAGCCAGCCTACTCAATATGCGCCAAAATTGGAATTTGAAATTTTAAAGTGATTTTGGCCACAGAGTACCATTTACATTAAGTGCACGGAGCTATATGTGCATAAAACACCATAAATTGTTTTTATTAAAATCAACATTGGGCACATTAAGAAAAATGCAAAAAAAACAACTAGGTAGAAGCCAAATTATGGGCCGATAGTGTTTAAAAAGATCGTGCGAGACTATTTGACTCAGATAGTAGATTTAAAAAATGTACTCACTTTGTTTGTCATGTTTCATAGTTTAGTAAACAGTGCACACAGGTTTATGCATGGCTCTTTTTTATTCGCACATTAAACTAGGGGCTCTCCATACTTTTCCGACTCAGGCACAGTTTAGTGGCGCTTCGGTCCAATCATGTATTCAGAAAAAAAATCAAGTGTTTCTGCAGAAAAAGTCCCTTTCAGTCTGAGTGTGTGTTGGGTGTTTGGACCAGCAGCTTGAGTTCAGACAGAGGCCGTCCAAAAAGAAACACAGACAGCAAACAGAAAACACTTGTGGAAAAAGCCTGCTAAACATCAATGTATATCGATAGATAGCTTGATGGATCCCTCCATGGTCTTCATCGGGTGGTGGTCAACGCCTCAGGTCTGATCTGGTTGGGCTCCCTGGGGTACGTAGTCTTTGGTAAAGGTACCACAAGAAGTCTGCCACAGTACCGGTACCCTCTCCAGACTGAGGTTTGAGGTTGAACAGATGCAAAGCTACCATAGATAGCTGGTCTGTACAATCTCTGAGCAGTCTGGAGCCGGTACCGTCTGGAGCTGATACCGTCTGGAGCTGGTACCATCTGGAGCTGATACCGTCTGGAGCTGGTACCGTCTGGAGCTGGTACCTTCTGGAGCTGATACTGTCTTGGGCCGGTACCGTCTGGAGCAGGTACCGTCTGGAGCTGATGCCGTCTGGAGCTGATGCCGTCTGGAGCTGGTACCGTTCGGAGCTGATACTGTCTGGAGCTGGTACCGTCTGGAGCTGATACTGTCTGCAGCTGGTACCGTCTGGAGCTGGTACCTTCTGGAGCTGGTACCGTCTGGAGCCGGTACCGTCTGGAGCAGATACCGTCTGGACCTGCGGCCTTTCTTCGTCTAATCCTCCTCAATTCCCTCCTCACCTGATCTATTATGTTGTGGAGAGAGTGAGGCCAGCAGCAGGGAGAGGGTGGAGGGGGGTTGGGGGGTTGGGGAGGTTAGATGGGGGTTGTAAGGCTGGAGCTGAGGTGTTAGGTTGCTGGAGTGGGTCTGACTGGGACAAACTGGGAGACGGCTGGGCTGTACTGTGGGGAGAGGGGGAGGGGGACACATCAAAGCGTTTCAAGAATGTATTTAATGTATTCGCCCAGACCTGATCACCAGATTCCATACGTCTCCTCGCCGTGTCCAGAGATCACTTTCAGCCCACTCCAGACCTCCCTTGCATTATTTTGCTGCAGCTGCTCCTCCATCTTCCTCCTTTATGCGTCCTCCCCCTCTTACCCTGAGATCAGATCAGCTGTTTCAGGATATTATTTACGGTTATTTGCATATATTTGTACTGTATATAACTGTATATATATAATAACTGTACTGAAAAAACTGTTCACTGTTGTTCAGTGAACAGTTTCATGCTGCTGGGAGCCTAAATCAAGGAGGAGGATACATACTCTGAAAAACCTGCAGATGCTGAAATCAGATAATAATAATAATTAATAATAATAATAATCCTGATACTCGATCAGTTGAGTCCTCTGACGCCGCTAAAAGCAAAAGGCCTGATTGATTGGACTGTTTCAGCTGCATTGTTCGGTTTCCGCTGGTTTTCCTCTTCTGCTGCCTCCATCTGATGATTTTATGTGTGCGACTTATTTAAAAAAAACAAAAAACTGAACAATGAAATCATTAAATAAAGTTATTATAATAAAACAGATGACCAGTTGTTTCTTCTTCTAGTTCACAGAAGGAAAATAAGTTACAAAAAATATCCCCCATAAATCTTTCTAGTGTGTTACTAATTAAGGGAACCCTTAATCTTCGCTGTGTAACAAAAAGACAGTTAAACTTCCTGGATATCAATCTCTCCATTTAAGAAGAATAAGTGATTGTAAATCAGTTTCATCTGTTTTGGTCCAAATGAAAGTGACAACAGGCGCAATGGAGAGGCAAAACCTTCACAACCTCCAAAAAGGTAATGGTTCTGCAGGTGGTGGCCACAATCCATTCCTCTCTACTTATCTTTCCTGACTGACTCTTCTCTAGTTTATGTTCTGGTGTCTTTGTAACTACAGGTGACATGAGGCAGAACCTGCAGCCCACTGAAGCTGCACAGGTAGTCCAGCTCCTCCATGATGGTTTATCCCTGCATGCAGCTGCAAGACTGTTTGCTGTGTCTCCCAGCACAGTCTCAAGAGCCCGGATGAGATATCAGGATACGTGCCGTTACACAAAGACAGCCGGACAGAACCGTAGAAGGACAAGAACCCAGCAGTCAGACTGGCATCTGCTCCTCAGTGTGAGGAGGAACAGGAGGAGCACTGCCAGAACCCAACAAAATGACCTCCAGTGGGCTGTCAGTGACAGACTGCATCAGGGCCCGACACATCCTCTACTGGACCTGTGCTCTCAGCCCAGCATTGTAGAACTTCATTGGTGTTCATCAGAGAACAGCAGAATCCGCAGGTTCTCCATTGGTGCTTGTTCTCTCCACAGATGAGAGCAGGATCAAACTGAGGTCATGTGACAGGCGTGACAGAGTCTGGAGACGCTGTGGAGAACGTAGTGCTGCTGCATCATCATCCATATCATACCCTGTAGGCAGTTCCTGGAGGATGAAGGTATTGATGCCATTGACTGGTCCTCATGTTCCCAAAACCTGAATCCACCTGAGAACTTCTGAGACGTTCTGTATCGCTGCATCAGACGCCACCACCACTGACCACAGACGGTCCAGGAGCCCTGGTCCAGATCCACCAGGACCATCTCATCAGGAGCATGCCCAGACTTTTTCTAGAGGTCTCTTTGGCATGTGGGTCTCAAACACACTCCTGGGTCACATTATGAGTGGTTGTGATGAAATTCCCTGGAGTTGGATCAGTCTGTGATTTCAGTTTTTCACTCTGATTTTGGGTGATATTTAGAATCTGGCCCTTAATAGTTCAATGATTCTGATTTACGTTGATTGTTCTTGTATAATTTTGTTCTAAACAAATTACAAAATCTATATCAATAAAGGAATATTCCTTTCTTAGAGATCCAGACTGTGATTTAAGAGTTCCCTTAATTTTTTTTGAGCTCTGTATTATGTCAACTCAACTCATGTCAAGTTAAATGTATAGCCTAAAATCCCAAATCTAAATTTTCCTTTACTATCTGTACATGATGCCACACCCTCTGTCCCTAGTGGTACTATAGTACACATGTACAATAGTAGTAGTGGTACCACAGTACACATATACAATAGTAGTAGTGGTACCACAGTACACATATACAATAGTAGTAGTGGTACTAGAATATACATATAGAATAGTAGTAGTGGTACTGCAATATACATATACTATAGTAGTAGTGGTACTACAAATATTCATATACAATAGTAGTAGTGGTACTACAATATTCATATACAATAGTAGTAGTGGTACTATAGCACACATATACAATAGTAGTAGTGGTACTGCAATATACATATACAATAGTAGTAGTGGTACTACAATATACATATACAATAGTAGTAGTGGTACCGCAGTACACATATACAATAGTAGTAGTGGTACCACAGTACACATATACAATAGTAGTAGTGGTACTATAATATACATATACAATAGTAGTAGTGGTACTATAATATACATATACAATAGTAGTAGTGGTACTGCAATTTACATATACAATAGTAGTAGTGGTACTACAATATACATATAACAATAGTAGTAGTGGTACTGCAATTTACATATATAATAGTAGTAGTGGTACTACAATATACATATACAATAGTAGTAGTGGTACTAGAATATACACATACAATAGTAGTAGTGGTACTATAGTACACATATATAATAGTAGTAGTGGTACTACAATATACATATACAATAGTAGTAGTGGTACTAGAATATACATATACAATAGTAGTAGTGGTACTAAGTATTTGATAAATGATGATTAGTGACAGCAGGAGAAGATGGCGTCCGGTCTCGGCAGTAAATGCGGCCACCATCGGTACAGCCAAGAACCAGGACCCAGAAGAACCACCGTTCCTGGGAGCCTTCGGATCGATAGAACACAAAGACTCCAGGGAGGGAACAGAGTCAGTGGTGCATTTATGGGACATGAAATGACAAACATATGATATAGAACTAGAAGCAGTCTGAGCCTGTAGCAGCAGAACTAAGAGCTGGTCCAGGACCAACCTGAGCCAACCCTAACTATAAGCTTTGTAGCCCTGAAACCAGGACTGAGGAAGAAGAGGAAACTTGAGGTTGAATAAGCAGGGAGGTTGTTGATTAGAGAAGAAAGACAGATGAAGTCAACTGTGAGTTCTAAACCGTTCATCATTTGTCTTCACATTAAAAACGTCCTGATCGCTTCATCTGGACCGCAGTCCTTTAAGACGGAGCCAAATCCAATACTATACTTTTAATATTTTAAATATGTATGAGACACAACAGAGACACATTAAAGACTTGAGAGTATAGGACACATTAAAGTGTCCTCAAGCCTCCATAACCCTTTATGTCCTCACTTAGAAATATATGTATTTTCAGATTTGCACTCTTGGTGTCAAAGATATTAGAATTCCAAGTTGGGACAAAACAGTTTTCACAATCTGAGGCCTCAGAATCCTCAACACTGGCTTTTAGCATTTTCTTGGTGGGCTTTCTCTTCTTTTTCTTTTACTTACCTTCGTCCTTTCCGAAGACGTGCTTTCGTACATTTTTGTTTCATCTTCAGTCAATGCTTTTCTTCAATAGTGTCATTTTAACAGTGAGTATTTCCCACAGGCTCTTCTTCAGTTATAACCTGTCATATGTTTACCTCACTTGGAGGCAGTCTTCAATACATATCTATAATCCTGCCCGAGTCTAATAGTAAGCCCACACTTCCTCCTGGACCCCAACTAATAACAAGTGATCAGGTTAGGAGGGATTCAGGAGGATTAAACCAAGGAAGGCCGCCGGTCCAGACGGTATCAGCTCCAGATGGTACCAGCTCGGCTCAGAGTTTGTACAGAGCAGCTATCTATGGTAGCTGTGCATCTTTTCAACCTCAGCCTCGGTCCAGACAGGGTCCCGGTACTGTGGACGATTTCCTGTGTGGTATCTGTACCATATACTGCGTACCCCAGAGAACCCAACCACTTCAGACCTGTGGTCTTGACCTCCCACCTGATGAAGACCATGGAGAGGGTTCTTCTCAAGCACCTTCGACCCCTGGTGAGCCCCCAGCAGGATCCACTCCAGTTCTCCTATCAGCCGGGCATTGGAGAGGTGGACGCGGTCCATTACCTGCTGCACCGATCCCTCTCCAGACTTCTGTTATATTTGATTAGAACAGCCTCCATCTTTGTTGTACTGTTCCCACATCCTGACAGGAATGACAGGAAGTTCACCTTAGGACATTGAACGTTTAACCAAACTACATTGACAAGAGTTTATCAGGAACTGTGTGTTTATGAGGAGGTGTGGAGTATACTCTGGTGTTGTTCATCCATTGTTTTGTACTGAATGAAAAGCAAGACATCTTATCTTATAGTATATTCCTGTGTTGGATATCACAAAGTCCATGTCCCACGCCGAAGTGTTTAAAAACAAGTTTCCAGCCTGGTTTTTATTGGAAAAGGATGAAATATCCCATGTGATATTTAATAAAAATACCATCGATGTTTATTTTGACCTTATTAAACAGAGAAATGCTGGTTTCTTCTGGTTAAAGTTGAATTCATAGAGGGCTTCATAGAAGGCATTTATCATGTTTTGTTGACTAGAAGGTAATTGTTCTCTACATAACATGAAGGTCATATCAGATTTGACCCCCTGCAGAGTCACCCATGACCCAGGAGGGTCATGTGTGTAACATGACCCTCCTGGGTCAGAGGCCCCCTAGAAGGAAGTTTGTTTGTAGCAGTTTCAGAAAAGGACGGCACCAAGGTGATGTTTTGTCCACTGGAAGGGAACACTAGATGGTTTCACTTTCCCCCTGGTTTTGTTTATTGCAGCTAAATTACTGTACTTTTTGTTTGTATTTGGAGAGCAGGCCTCAGGACCGACCATGAAGATGAGATCGGCTCATTTAAAAAAAAAAAGAAAGAAGTTTTTGCCCATCTCATTTCCAGTTCTTACCCAAAACCAGGCATCTTTGATGACGGTTTAATGCGCTGATGCCGTGTTAGAAAAACCACCTTTGACATAAAAGCGCTTCAGATGACTGAAGAAACAACACAAACAAGGAGCCAGACGGTCTGAAATTCTTAAATTAATTTAATCAGTAATATTTACAAAGCAGGAGCCAACCAACAAACTGCTGAGAGGTTATAACATGATTAATAAAAGTTTATTTTGAAATGTTTTCCGATTTCCCTTTTTGATGCGCAAAGTTCCTGAAGCACATTTCGTGTGGGTTTAACTAAAATACAGGCTGCATTATAACACTAAATGCTCAAAATACAACCCACCACATGAAGGAGTCAGAGTGAAATGAACAAAGACAGACTTCTTCTCAGACTCATCAGCAAACAGCCCAAATCAACACGTTAAAAAGGTTCAGCAGAGGAGCAGAAGAAGAAGTCAAGGTTTACGACAAGTCAGCAGAATCCTCAAGCTTCTGTCTCTTCGTCAAATAGTGAGTACAGCCCCCCCCCCTAAAAATGCCCTCAAAATGTATTTAACCAATTTATACCAACATTTTCCCAAACAAACGTTATTTAATTCTTTTTCATATATAAAATTGTAAGATTTGACACTACATAAAATAATTGTATTGTACAACAATATAACTTTAGGCAGTAAAATAGGTTTTGATTGAGGTAATTTCATCATGGTGCGTGTACAAATTAAAACATACAAAAATAGATTTTTATTTGTTTTCCCTACAACACGGCCACAGAATGCACACACACTTCTTTTTTTCTTGCGGCCACTGGCTTTCTTTCTTTTTTTAATGTTGAACCCAAAAACTCCCTAATTAGAACAAACATTTTATAAAGGAAGTCGAGCACAGATATTAATTCACCTTTCTAGAAATACAGGATTCACTGTCTAATCTGCCAAGTGAGATCCACTCAGATATAGATACGAGTCATGTTGGAGTTCTGACGCGGCAGCAGGCAGCCTGATTCTTATTCTCTCTCCAAACTCCCAGAAACACCAGGGGCCTATTTTAAACCTCCTGTTCCCTTTAAAAGTCCGACCCACCTGCACACTGAGCACCGATGTATAAGTAGGTCATTCGTGTGCAGGGACCAGCATGTGCTTCTTGGACTACCTCTACAGTCTCTCAGAACCCCAGCCCACCCACAGCACAATTTAACTGCATGTGAGAAAACGCACTGATGTTTAACAGCGGAGAATCCCTGTGCGTGACAAAAGCTGTAGTGATGCACATGTCTCACACTCGCAGTGAAACCGTGGGTGAAACTGTACGACATTTATGAGGAAAGTATTCATGAAATCACCTGCAGCGATCCACCAGCAATAGAAACTATGATGCTGTGTTCACTCTGAGCGCAGCTCCATAGAGTTCACCTGAATGTGAACACAAACACGATTAATGGGGAGTGTGGATGTGGGTTCTAATGACGTCAGGGACGATCCAGGCAGGGTGGAGGTCTACTGTGATCCGACCTACGCAGACCCAACATGCTGAGAATCACACACTTTTCTTATGATAAAAAAATACTACACCTCTGACTTTATAATGCACATTTGTCACTCAGCGGTTCAATCACTTAGTGCCATCTGAGAGAGCAGTCCTCCAGAACCATGGCAGACCACAACTCATTTTACGGCCAACAGCAGCACAGGTGGGCAACGACATTAGCTACCGATACAACTCTGGTGGTCAGCCTGCTGCTGTGACGGCGACAGATTCCTTTAAAGCTTCAGACACATCCTATTGTTGGATTTATAGTTCTGTGAGAGGTTTGAAAGATGTATGTGTCGGGTTCTTAACCATGTCAAGACTAGAATAAAGTAGTTCTGGATATCCACAACTGAGGGCAGAGCAGAAAGCTGTTTGAATGTTAGACATCCCTTCAGTTTGGACCTGATACACATTTGTGATCTCTCATTGATTCACTGTAGGATTTGGACACGATACACCAATGCTTCCCAGAACAGCAGCGGTACTGCGTTTATCTACACTGTCTTCTGCGCTCCGTTCTTACTAAAGGAACGGTCCTAGTGACGGCACAGACCTGTAAACAGCACCGTGGTTTCTTTCTCTGGACCCTGATTTACCCAACACTCAATCTCAAACATAACCCCTCACAGACAGATGAAGGGGTGAAGGGGATTCTCACAGGAATCAAGGCACAAATCTTACAGGACACTCTTCACAAAATGAATTATTGCACCTCATTCACAACTGGAACTTTCAGTCTACACGTACATTTACTATTATATGTACACTTCGCTGAACCTTTGCCTCAAGGTTGCTGTGAACTGGAAGGGTCTCAGACTGTGTGAAGGGAAAGGTGGCGTCGAACTGGAGGAGAGCTACTACGGATGTAAAGAAATCTAAACGTTAGGTTCTGTTCTGTGACCTGTGTGCACCATTCAACAAGCTTTTAAATATAAGAAAATATCCAATCACCGAGGTTATAATATCTCACTTATGTCTGAAATGAGGGACTTTGGCCTTTTAGACATGCAGTTGATCGGTAACCACAGAAAGATAGAGTCACACTCACGTTCAAGCCAGGTCAGCAGGGGTCCGTGTATGTTTTGGTATTTCGTTTCTCGCTTCAGAAACGAATATTGAAAAACAAAAAGGTAATTTTTTCCAGTTTTTACATACAAGAAACTGAATTCAGAAACGAGACATTTTTCCTTCCCAGGATCAAATATGGAAGAGAGAATTTGAGTTCCTTTTTTCTAATTTCATCATGAAAAAAAGAAAAGCCTAGTCTTCTGAGACCGGATGTGGTCGTTAAGAAAAGGAATGACAGCGGAGCAATGAGCGCTGTCAATCATCTTCATTCCTCAAGAGTAGCGGTTTATTTCAAAGCAATGTGAAAAAGTCAGCGGTGCATTCTTAGCTCTTCTTTCTGAGGTCTTTACTCTTGACATGAAATACGTTACCAGACATGCTAATCAGCCACAACATTAACACCAGTTAGTGCTTCTAATGTCATTCTCAAATTGTGCGCACATGTTCCATAATAACTGATCGATTTCGACACAGTGCGTCATATCAGTGTGATTAATTATGTTTTAGTCTATCAGCAGACTGAAAGCATGCGTCCGACACACATACATGATCCATGCTGGAGCGGATGAGACAAGAGTTTTATAGGTGCTTTATGGTTTTAATAAAGATCCCATTTGGAGTGGACTCCTGATTGGAGCTGAAAAGGACCCCCGTAAATCGGGATGATGTGATTGGTCCAGCAATATGAACGGCATCTTGTACTTTTTAGACCAGTCGTTAGAACCGTCGTTTTAGAGTTCATTGTGAATTTTAAATGAGTCAGTTACTGGTTGTAATGTTGTGGTTGATCGGTGTTTGGATTAGCCGGTATAATCAAGCTCAATCCGATTTCAGAGCTGTTGATGTAGTTTCCTTCTTGCCGTTATCGGAGGGCGGAAAAATGCCTTGTTCTCAATTTTGTTTTATTGTATTACCAATCATTTTCCAATATTCGTTGCTGAAACGAGAGACGAAATACCAAAACATACACGGAACAGCAAGGTGGGCCGACACATCTAAACTCATGCAGACAGACCAGTGACATGTTGTTTTAAGATCGTAGAGTATATACGGAGGAAGGTCAGTAGGTTTAGTAACTTTTTATCAATATCTATTAATGTCCTTAAAGAGTAAAGAACTCGTCAGTCAACACCGTCTCCAATACAGTGACTGTGGTATTCCATGTTGAAGTATTTTTTGTACACACAGACAATGAAACGGCGCTGCTGCAGTGTTAAACGAAGACTAAAACCGCGTCTGGGGATCCTTATGCACATCTTTCCTCCGAGGACACGCACGCACACACACACACATTAAGTCCATCCCTTTAACCAATCCAATTACATATTAGGTAAATAAAAATAACATGTTATTCACTGTGTCACGCTTCCCTCTTCAACATAACTGTCGCATTGTATACGACTGAAATACGGGGAAAAACTCTGCGAATGAATAACTGTCTAACAGGCACATGTACCTACAACTTGTGAATTTTCTCACGGCAGAGTCGACTGAATACCTGCTAACATTTATTCATCCATGCATTTCCCGTAACCGCCTGTCCTGTTCTCCCATCAGACTGTTTAAAAAAGGTACTTAAGGGGGGATTAGTAAGGATTTTATTTTGCTGCTCGCTGGACCTAATTTATATGCTGGTTTATTTGTCGATCATGTGTTTATGTTTAGTGAGACCGTGAAAGTACAAAAGTAAAAAGACCAAAATGCGAAGCAAGCAGCCCCTTAAATTCCAGTCACCGTCATGAACACCTGGGATTCCCCTCAAACGCCTTCAAAGCTGCATTGAGAGAAATAAATAACCGATTAATTCTCATAAAGCGTCTCTAAGTGCCAAAGCTTTTCTTGCTAGCTGTAGCAGGACAGACAGATGCTCTAACATTCAACCTCAAGTTCATAAGAAACAAATACCACCAAAGCCCACTCAAATCAGACACACCTGGTACACACACACCTGGTACACACACACCTGGTACACACACACACACTTGGTAAACACACATTTGCAATGAAAGTCAGTCTAGAAAGTCCCGGTCTGTGCCTCCGGTGCTTGAGTTCTGCAGCAGTCCTCCATAAAGACTCCACAAGACTCAGCAGCAGTGCAGCGAGTAGGAAGTAGTGTGGAAACTGAGAATTGTACATCCAGATAACAACCCCCTACAGCTAAGATGGCGGAGCAGGACATAGACAGGTACGGGCTCATAAAAATAGATCAGTGTGTCACCTTGCAGTGTTCTGACATCTACGTTTGAAATGTGTCACATTTCCAAGGAAATGTATTATCTATTTATTTAGTATGGTGTATATTGTCTTGACCGGGGACTGGACAATATTTAGACAAGCTTGTGGGTTGTCCGGCACCGTCTTAAGCTTTCAAATCCACTGGTGAGTTATAGACCAACTTTTCTTCCTAAACAATAGGAACACATCCATTGGATGCCGAGTTTTTAATTAGATTGCACGTGGATCTGAAGAAATCGGATTAAATCGACAAGATGTTTCCTTGACAAATCAGAATAAGACATGCAGATAAATCATATTTCTTCAGCTCTGCTACGCCGCGTTGGACCGATACACACCCACTGTGTGTCCAGTGTGTTCAAGCCCTTTAACATCTTTAAGGCTTCACTGTAAGTGTCTCGGTAGAAAAGGCTGTACGGTGATATATTGCATAAATCACCATCATCACCACTCTGATGTTAGAACTATCTATGAAATGTACATCTTATTAGCATATTTAGTTATCCATTATTAGGACTGCACAATATCTGATTAATTCCCTGCACGTGTGTGAGACTGTCAGAAATCAGAGTGAAGGCGACGAAGTGCAAGTCGACGGGTTTATCTGGAACGTCTGTCCGGAGCTCTCAGAGGGGGGTTTGTAGGTGTGTGTATTGCTGTGATGGTGTGGAAGAAGTGGAGGAGGTGGAGTTAGGGCTGTTAACCAGATGAGAGGAAGAGGAGGAGTCAGATTGCTGGAGTGCCTCTAACTTCTTCAAGTACTCATCTCTAAGGGCCAGCAGCTCCTTGTAGCGCTGCTCCACTGGACTCTGCTGCTGGAATGAAAACCAGACCAAAAAACCAAATGAGCAATAAACTAGCACAGCATCCCAACATGGCTTCATGTCACTGCATGCGTTTTTATCGCTTCATTTAGTGAATAAAACAGATATGATACATAAATATTGAATGATATTTGGGTTAGCCGTGGTAGCGTCACTTAACTTCCGGGTCATGCAGTCATGTGACTAAGAGCAAAAGTTTAATCAACGTCGCCAAAACATCAAATAGAGTTAATGAGCCTAACATGCGCAGAACCCAGGTGTAATGTACCTGCTGAAGAAAACTCTTAACCACCATCGCGCGTTCTGACTTCAGGTGTCGCCATGGCAACGTGTACACAACGGTCAGAATGTCTCAAACTAAAGCTTTTAAAATGGCTGGTTAAGAGTTTTCAGCCGGCTTAAAACACGTTTTTTACTGAAACTTTGGGTTCTGTGTTTTCACAACTTTGATTTAAGTTTTATTCTAAGTCACATGACTGGATGACACGGAAGTTAATCGAAGCTATGACGGCTAATCAAAACATCATGAAATCTTTGTGTATTATATCTGTTTTATTCACTACAGGAAGCAATAAAAAAGTGCGTCCGGGGATTCATCACTTTCAAACACTTCTGTCGCCTTGTGGTTTTTGCAGATCATTTTTCTCAATGTCTTTTGTTGTGGCTGTTGTGGCGTGCGTGCGTTGTCAACTATATGGTGGCAGTGCGTCTGAAAACTTGTTCTCAGAGGAATTTGATCGCTTGTCTCCAACCCAGAATCTGGCATACATCAGTATGCAGGGTGAACTCACATGTGACCAAACACAGGGGAAACAGAAGAACCTGCGAGATCAGGTTCACCGGCAAGTCCTACCTGTTGTCGTATACGTGGGTTCCAGCGGATGTAGTATGTTACCCACAACTCTAGGTGGCGCATGCTGGCGACAGGGTAAAGAACCCGGCCGGACTCTGGCGTGTAAAATGGATTTAAATACAGGTCCGTTTTACTGTTGACCAGAGACCACAGAGAGACTGTTTTTGACCTTAGCTCCTGCAGAAAAGAAAGGGAGACATTTTCAAACATTTGCAGGGCAGCTCAGAGAATGCGGGTTCTTATGTCCAGTCTTACATTCTGGTCTCGTGCACTCTCGCAACTGTAGAGGAAAGTCCCGAAGCGACAGCTGTAGAGATGATCCAGGATGGTCAGCAAGAGGCGCTCGTTGAACTCAAAGGCTGTAGGAAACTAAGAGTAGAGAAGACGGAGAGGTTGGAAGGACATTCATGGACATGTCTGCATGATGAATACTGTGTGTTTGTTATTTTTTACGAATGTCAGATGTCAACGTGTCAAGTAGGAAAATCATTGAGGGCAAAGTATTTTGTGTTTGTGCGTGGTTGAGGGGGGCATATCATCTTGATAAAGATGAAACAGGTGAAGATGAACAGGAAATAAGCAAAGAGGTAGACCCTTCATACACGGAGCAACGGCTCAACCAGCTGAAAGAAACATCGCCCTGAGAGGACTACTTAAATTCCTTTAACATACAGTACTCCTCTCGGCCTAGGCAGGGATTTCTGCTCCTGAATTATGGCTATTTTTCAAATCTAAATGTCTGTTATTTTCACCATAATAGGCACGTGTAGGATTCTTTTGGGGAATCCAAATGAATGAATGTAGAGTTATGGCAAAAAAAGGCTTTTCTTCAGGTTGCAACCAGTTCAACTGAAGACAATTTAAAACCATTTTAATACAAGTTAACACCTATTCACATCCACTCTAGCATAAAAGTATGCTGGATATGAAGGCATATCAGAAGAAGCGTTAATGGAAAGTAACAATGTGTTCACACAATATTATGTTGGGTGTACAGAAGTACAAAAAAAAAAAAATAAATAATATAAATATATATATATATATCATTTAATAGTGTTACAAAGGCATTAAGAAGAAGAATTGATGAAGCTAAACAAGTAATAAGTTATTCAAGGATTTGTTCAGCCTTATTTAATAAAACCTGGCTATCCAGGTTAGACACAATTGGACTTGGTTGGTGAAGTTCTGATCAATTAAAAGGTGAGGGTAACATGAACAATTACAGACTAACACGACCTAGATCTCCTTGAGGCGAAGTACACAATTTGTACTTTTAAATGTACCACAAAGTCAAGATTCAGGTTAAAAGAGAGAACTGCCTCCAACTATGCCCAGACAAACATACCTGCTTAGTCATTTGCCACACACAGTCGATGAACTGAACGAAGATTGGTGATCTGTCCTGATCAGCGTGGTTCTTGTCCCCATGACCTATTCTCTACACACACACACAAACACATACAAAACTATTAAAGGAAGGTTATTTCACTTCAGCATTCAATAAAAAAATTTTCTCACACAAATTTCGGATTCGGCTGTACCGAGTACTCAACTTAAATCAAAACATACAAAAGTCATGTACTAATCAGAAGGTCCTTCGCAAGTAGACCATATGAGTGTCATTGAATTTGGATCCCTAACTTGCCCAGTGGAAGAATTGTCTAGGACTTTGGGAGGACAGAGAGATTTTTTTTTAATATGTCAGAAACTAAAGTTTTGGTTAAACACACCAGGCATAATAAAATTTAATAAAAGTCATTTGTTTTACATGTTTTTACAACAAATGTTGAAAATCCTGGTCATCTGTAACCTAAAAAAACACATGCCATCAATTCTTATGGTTTTGGCCTCAGAAAAAGCGCCTATTGATTTTTATGTTTCCCGTTGAGATAAATATTATATTTATTCAGCGTTTGATATGAAATGTGGTGGTTACATTTTATGGTGGCTATTAGCAATTATACTTAGCATAATTATATATTATATAATGCAATTGACTAATGCAGTTATTATATACTATAATCAAGATAATTATTTATTATCCTGTTTAATATAATTACTAATAGTATTAGTGTGATATTCCAAAAATGTATGTTTTGGCATAAAAAATGGCATAAGAAGAAGACAATTTTAAATTAAACTGTTTAATTGTGATTATATAATTATTATAATCTGAAGATATAAATTAAAGAATTATTACTTAGACGCATGGTTGGTCTAACTCCTTTATTTGAATTGCTAAATCAGAGATAGAGAACTCTATTTTTGATTTGGTTGAAGGAAAAGTAAAAATAACTATGAAAATATAGAAGCTGGAAAACACTTATTGGTTCTAATTTGGTTTATTTCCATGAACTCCATTGTCATCTGACTTATGTGAATAAATCATGAGGAGAAGAAAAAAATCGATTCTTCTTAAGCTTTTCAGGGCTTCGACCAACCTAAGCTAACAAGCAAGCTGAACAAATGAAAATTATTTGGACTTGAATAACCTGAATAAAATGTATTTTTTTAGTTATATTTCAAAGTTGTCTCCTCTCTACCACCAGTACATCACACAAAAACATCTTACAGTTGTGGAGACTGGAAGAGGAGATGTGGAGAGATGTGGATGTCACTATTATATTTTGGTTGTTGATTGGTTAGGGAGGAATTCCTCCACTGGAGCATAAGTTGTTCTTGTGTTTTCAGAACCACACTGAAATACATTACATTGATCTACGACATCCAGGGGATGTTAGGTTAAGTCTGTCTCACCACATCCCACTACTCACAACAATACTGTGAGCTGCTCATCAGCCACATTTTAAGTGTCAGAATGTCATGTGGTCATTATGAATGGGTGCATCGGTCAAACTCAGACAAAATGAGTGAGTTACTTTGGATGAATATTACTGTCCATCACTCACTGATGCCGCCAGCATATTCTCTTTGGAAAAAAAACCCCAATATCCATACTTCTTTATGTATGTACCTGATTCTAAAATATCTCCTTTCTAGTTTATGTCGATATCTAGAAGTAAATGTAGGGGTTAAATGTCACTCTCCAAAAGCATCAGGTTAAAATAGAAAGAAATTTAATCAGAAATGTATTTATTATTACCCATTTTACGTCCATACTAATAAAAAAGCACAACGGATAAGAAAGACTCATTTAAAGTATCACTGTACTAGACATACTTCCATATTTGTTGTTGAGGTATCCAAATATAACAGAAAGACATTGAGTCATTAACAATTATAACTGTTGACACTTTTAAGGCTAATTTTGGCAATTGTTCTGTCGATGTGTGTCTTGTTCAAGGAGAAGTTGGTAAAATTAGAAAACCGCTACTCAAAACGCATCATAATGAGAAAAACATTCAGAATGGCGGGAGGAGTTAGCCAGTGTGTCAGTAAGCAGCGGTGCTGCCTCACAGCATCGGGTTCGAATCTCCGGGCTTTTCTATGCAGAATTTGCGTGTTCTCCCGTGTCTGCCGGTTCTCTACCAGTTTTACGGCTCCCCCCCAAAGTCCAAAGACGTGAAATATAGGTGAATTTGTGGTTTTAAATTGCTTGCAGGAGTGAATGTGAGCGTTAATGCTTGTGTATGTGTCGGTTCTGTGATGAGCTGTACCACTCCTCTCGCCCAATGTCTGCTGGGATAGGCTCCAGCCCCCGCCACCCTGGATAAGTTGTTATGGATAATGAATTAAGAAAGTAATTCTGAAAATGGGAGTTAAAATGTTATTTACTGAGGCAAACTTGTGTCCAAAGCTGATCCATTCTTTCTCGATCAGCACCTGAAACAACCCAACAGACAAAGATTATTACCTCCGGATCACTGGGATCTTAACTGTTTTTCTTCTTGTGGATGAGCCCATTCCGTTCATAATCCTGTTTGAGCCTTCACCTACCTGGAATCCTCTATGAGTGCGGTAGTGACTGTCCAGCATCAACATGGCCAGAGAGGTGAGCTGAGCGGTTCTGTCCCAGCCGTCACTGCAATGAACCACCACTGTGTTCCCACTGGAAATCTTGTCAGCCACTTGGATGGCTCCTGACAAAACCAGCTGCGCTCACAAGGACATGATTTAAACTAAACTGTAAAACCTGACTTCAGAAATCATCTGATAATCATAGATTATAAAACATAAAGATATAAAATATCCCATTCATGTTACTAATGGACACTGAAATCCTTTTCCAGACCTTGATATGTTCCAGCCAGTGTGTGGACTCGAGGCTGGACAGCCAATGAGATTCCTCTACGTTGGGGTAGACGATGTCTTTGAGTTTCTTCAGGGATTCCCTCATGACGTGGATGTTCTGAATGTCAAGGAAGACCAGCTCGGCATTTTGGTACTCATCACCCTCATAGCCTCCGCCCGTGGCCTTGGGACAGCAAAGACATTCAGATGAACATGATCCAAAAGTTCCCATGTCACACAAACCTTATGAGCGGTCAGGTGTGAGCAATGAATAAATAAGCCTTTTGCTTTTGCCCATATCTTTTTTTGCACTGGACTCTACGGGTCCAATCAAATCTATCTACGTTTAGCCATGCCCATTGGAGTATGGAGAGATTTTGAAGCACCCCCTCTTAAAACATGGGGTGGCACAACAGAAGGTGGGTTTACAAGGACCCCTTTATTCTGATTAGAACCGGTCTAAAAGCCTGTTCAGAATAAACTAGAATATAAACAACTCATTCAAAAATAAACACCCAATTTCATTTGGTTCTAGAGGGGTAGTACACACCTATTCATAAATGGATCAGAGGAACAACTGAACAACGTAAACAGTCTAACAGAACCTTTCCCGGTCTGCACTCTATCCCCATCGTCACGATTCACAGATCAAGAGGAAACCTAGCAGTTGTGAATAACCACAATCCAGTTCTTCTCTTCCTTCCAGTGAAAACTGGAAGGAAGAGAAGGAGGGAAGGAACCACATTGATTCTACTCAGTTGATGAAATACTCGTAAAGTTCTCAGTGTCCAACATTGAAATGGGAATTATTATGAAAAACAATCCATCTGCCTTGTTTACCTTTCACTTTCCTCTAAACACTGTTGAGACTGATTGATGCTGGTAGGCTTTTCAGAAATGGTAATGTCAGAACACGATCTTGTCTCTGCCCTGTCAACCCAAAGACCCCGTCCCTATTAACCTTGTTGGCCACGGCGTTGACGCTGGGCCGAGCGTCGTAGATAGTGAGCTTGGTGGTCTCATTGGCTTCCCTGATCAGGTCAAGGTAGCGCTCATCATCCTTGCTTCTTTTACCAGACATGCCAACCAAAGGCTGACTGCAACGGACAATCGCTGCCTGGTTCTCTCTGTGGATCCAGGACAGAACCTAAGGCACAAAAGCAGATAGAATTTTAGATTTCCACTAAGGTATGTTATTATAGCAACAAAATAGGGTAAAAACTTCTGAACAAACCAAAGCAGCTTCACAGTTTAACCCAACAGAGCGGACTGGTGTAATCATTCATGTGCATGTGATCTAAACTTAAAAGGCAGACATGTTCAAATAAAAAAAATAAAAAAACATGTTAGCTTAGCTTTTCTTAGCTTGAACAACGCAGTCACACACTGGTTACTATGTTGGAAGCATCACAAATCAGACCTGCATTGAATAGCTTTATCTACGTGAACTGTATGTGTACCCACAGATAAAACCTTAAAAATATAAATAAATAAAAGATTAAGGGTTATATTTGTTAGTTTATCTGCAGACACTTTTTGGGCCCAGCCCTATCGTGGCACAAACAACCTTCGTACTCTACACACACTGTGTTCAAGATGGTTTGGTATACAGAACACGGAAAACAGAATCCCCTTGTCTAATCTTTCATCGGAGGATTCATAGAAGTACTGGATTGAGTCAAATCCAGAGATGACCATCACCTGCCAAAGCTCTAAGAAGTTTGGTAAATGATGGTTATACTGGAAGTAGAACATACTGAGAACAAATCTCAGCAGCTCACGTGTTTGTGACGTTTGTGACAGGTCCTCATCATAAAGGACAGACTGCTGTCTACAGCCGTAAGATACTTGCCACCTAAAAAAAGGTTCTGGGGGACTTTTTTCAGTTGAACTGATTGGCTCAGTTCAGGATGCGATAACGCATTTGTCAGCAAATGCAACAACCCACATGCAACAGGATCTTTAATAAAGAGTATCAGAAAGGCTTTACAGTTACTGCTCTAAGGCATGAAGACAAAGATGTCTTAGAGAGAAGATTTATAAACTTACAGTGGATGCCATGTTAAAATGTATCACAAGATGAAATGAAACTGAAAACTCAAATTCTATAATCATGGACACTATTTCCCTTCGACAAAAAGGTAATGTTTGTCTGTTGATTGTCTGTTGATTGTCTGATCACATAAAATCGACATGACACATTTTTAAATAGTTGGGTATTTGACGATGAGGAACTCTTTATTATAGGAGGAGTTCAAGTCAGGAATTTAATTTCACTTCCTTTGGCTTGTTCTATAAGTCTGTCCTCCTCCACTTTCCACTTCGCACAGACGGCCTTTCCATGACCTGACGGAGTCGCTGCCGAAGCATGAACCGAAAATCAATTATGGATTTATTCCAAGAAGATAGAACCGTTATTTTATAAATGATACTGAGATTTGGGAGTGGTTTCTTCCAGCCAGTTACTCTTCTTAGTTTCCTGATCTCCCTCTTGCCTCTCAGAAACAGAGGAGGAACATCCTTCTGTGCTTCTATGGATCAGCCTCCTCTGATCAGTACATCAGTACGAGTGTGCCCCATTTTGTAATTAGAACACATAAATGTTAATATGTGGGCACCGCATGTGTGTGTGCGCACACACACACACACACACACACACACACACACACACACACACACACACACACACTTTAATCTGCACAGCAGATTAAGTATCAGAATGCCATTGGGTCATTGTGAAAGGGTGCATCGGTCAAACTCATCAAAAAAATCAGTCAGTAACTTTAGAGGGCTCTTCTTCAGCATTTCCATTTACTAGGCATCAACTACTTGATGGATTTTGATGCGGTGTGGTAGAAAGTTTTTTTTTTGAGAGTTTTCGTCAGTTAATCATAAACTGCTCGACGGATTAGCAGGAAACATGGTTGAGGTGTGGGTCTGAATAAGGAAGATCTCACCTAATCCTGAAAAAAAAAAATACTGAGCCCCCGACTATTGCTTTTGGGTGCTATGGCATGATGGGGTAAGTGAGCTACATCGGAAGAGCTTTAAATAATTTAAGTAAATTCTACTCCTCAGAAAGTATCACACTCACCGGTATTCGTCCCCGTGACCTGAAGGTAGCCACTCTTCCGAGGTCGTCCTCTGAACTTTTAACGGGTACAGCTAACACAGTGGGGTAAGTGTCACAAAGCTCATAGTTCTTGTTGATGAATGTCAAGCGCCACTTGCTGTTAGGTAAGCCCTGAAAAGGAAAATGATAGAACATAATTGGTTACTTGAAAACCGTCATGCTGTTTAGCCGCATTATTTAAATGCGCTTTAAAATTCAAACTCATACACCTTCTCCTTACCTGCCGTCTGAACTCCTCTAAAGGTTTGTAGATGCTCCAGCCATTCTCTTCATACTTCTCCTGAGTCACATTTGCAAACAGTGGCTGCATGAAAGGGAGTAAAAATATGTCATTTACAATGTTGAAATATTTTGAAAATGGGGGAAAAGGCAGTTAAAACGCTGATGTAATTAGCTGGAATAATTCACACAGTACCACCAGAACACGGCTATAAAGGGTTGCCGTGGCAACATAATAGTTGATCATGATGCCATCAATGACACATTTAAAATGTTTTTACTCATCACAGTATAAATCAGAATACAAAGCTGAACAGAAAGAGTTTGACTTTTTACAACCTTTCTCAGAGATAGAACTCCAGAAGTCTACTAAATGTCTATCTAAACGTGAGTCTCCAGGTAGTGAAGGTTACACCAAGGAGTCCTACACGTGTTTCACAGAGGAAATCACACCGCTGCTGCTTTATTTATTGGACCGTGTTTCCCACAGGTTCAGACTTTATTTGCAGGAGTGGGCGGATGGGTTCCCTAAGAAACTAGTCAAAATGCTCACTCCATTTCTTGGAAATGAATAACCATCAACATAAGTAACTATTTACAGATTTAATAAATAATCATTTGCAAACGAATAATCACTGTAAATATCTTAATTCGACTTAAATAAAATAAAACAAATAAAATCTATTTATATATCAACATATATTTCACATTTGTGAATTAATTAACACCCAAAATTAAACATCTTACAATGATTCTCTTTCATATTTCGAAGATAAATGACCTTTAATAAATAACTCTGGGTATATGAGTGGCACCTGGATTTACAGTAATTTATCTTTTGTGCGCAAGATAATAAGTTGTGCCCAAAATATTTTTTCTCTGAAGGGACTTCAGGGCCGCCGTATTTCGGCTCTCATTACCAATAAAACATATTCAGAACAGCTTATCGTTAACAAACAATCTCTCAAGTTAAACTGACAAATATATGTCAAGTGAAATAATGTATTGTACGTCATTGTTTAATGTTCGAATATGTTCAACGCTAATTCTGTAAGCATGTATCCGACAATTCCCAGTCACATTTATTTGTAAGCATTAAACCAAAAGACCCGGCACTGATTGTTTTTCCATATTGTTGTGGGGCAACAAACATTCAGACTGCAACTAAAAGCCTTTATCTCTCCTCTGAAGAATTGCTTATTTGCCAAAGTGAATGCTAATAGAGAGCAGAATAAAAAGACAACCTCCGGCTGTCAGTGTCTATACCGCAGGTCTGTGTGCATCTACCTTAACGGTTCTTAATTTACCCATTCATTTATTTTGACAATGCGGACAATCAAAATCTCATTACTGTCTAAACCTGGGAAAGACGGTCTTGATGTGAACAACTACAGACGCCTGAGGCTGCTTCATTATGATGATAGACTCCCAACAAGAACATTATCGGGCCACTTAGTGAGTTGATTTTTTTCCAGATCAGCTTCCGTCCTAGAATATGAGAAGGCTTCTGCAGACTATGCACGTGTCTAGCTCTCTGAAGTACCATCTGGTTCCAGTTTCACTGGATGTGGAGAAAGCGTTTGACCAAATAGAATGGTCAAACTGTCTCCAGATATGGCTTTGGTCCAAGGTGCCTACAGTTGATTAGAGTTCTGTAACATGAGCCAGTTTCTTCAGTTAAAAGTAACGGCAAAATGTAATCTCCTTTCGAACTTGGCGCTCAGCTAGACGAGGGTTTCCTTTGTCCCCATTGCTGTTCAGTTAAGCCCTGGAACCGCTAACCTGTCCACATAAAACATTACAGGTGTTTCGATTGGTGGTCATGATTTCATTCGAAATACAGTTTGGGAAATTATTATTTGATCCCCTGCTGATTTTGGAAGTTATAATTGTTAAGGTACTTTCATTTGATGAAATAAAGACAGAATATCATCAAAAAAAAATCCAGAAGAAAACATTACATAAAGTTAGAAGTGAATTTGATCCAAGACTCTGGCTCCCACAGACCGGTTATGTGCCAATGAGGTACACAGATTAGTCCTGTCTCTTTAAGATGAGGTACACAGATTAGTCCTGTCTCTTTAAGATGAGGTACACAGATTAGTCCTGTCTCTTTAAGAGTACTCCCTGCTCCTTATGGGTATAAAAGACACCCGTCAACAGAATCAATTTCTTCCATTCAAACCTCTCCACCACCATGGGCAAGACCAAAGAACTCTCAAAGGACATCAGGGACAAGATTGTAGTCCTGCACAAGGCCGGAATGGGCTACACGACCATCAGTAAGGAGTTTGGTGAGAAAGTGACAACTATTGGTGCAGTTAACCAAAATAACCATCAATCGCCCTCGGCCTGGAGCTCCATGCAAGATCTCGCCTCAGGGGGTAAGGATGGTCATGAGAAAGGTGAAGGGTCTACCCAGAACTACACGGGAGGAGCTTGGTTATGATCTCAAGGCAGCTGGGACCACAGTCACCAAGAAAACCATTGGTAACACACTGCACCATAATAGATTGAAATCCTGCAGTGCACGCAAGGTCCCGCTACTCAAGAAGGTACAGGCCCGTTTGAAGTTGGCCAATGAACACCTAAGTGATTCAGAGAAGGCTTGGGAGAAGGTGTTACGGTCAGATGAGACCAAAATTGAACTCTTTGGCTTAAACTCAACTCGTCATGTTTGGAGAAAGAGAAATACTGAATACAGTCCTAAGAAGACCACCCCCACAGTCAAGCATGGAGGTGGAAACATTATTCTTTGGGGCTGTTTCTCTGCTAAGGGTACAGGACGACTTCACCGCATCGAGGGGACAAGTACCGTGAGATCTTGGACAAGAACCTGCTTCCCTCAGCCAGGGCACTGAAGATGGGTCGTGGATGGCTCTTCCAGCATGACAACGACCCAAAACATACGGCCAAGGCAACAAAGGAGTGGCTCAACAACAAGCACACACTACTTTTATATAGTTATTATTTTATTTTTTATTTATGCTTTTATCTGCTTTTACTTTGTAGCACTTTGAGATTTGATCCAAATGTAAAGTGCATTATAAATTAAATGTATTATTATTATTAAGGTCATGGAGTGGCCCAGTCTCTCTCACACACACACACGCACAAAAGTAGCACTTAGCGCAAAAAACTATAGAGAGAAACTTCAGAGGGAAAGAAAAACAAATGAACAATCTCTCATGGAAAGATTTCTATACAAAATAAGTTAGAATTACCCCTTATCATTTTCGCTAATGGCAGAAATGGTGAGTCATTGACATAAGAGTTAAAAACAGTTGTTACACCAGTTCATGATCTATGGAAATGCAATCTGACCATGGAGGGAGTGAGGTGAGGGATGTTGTACTCCTTTTTCCCCTCTTCAGACTTCCCTTCATCAGATAACTCTGATGGGGAACAGAATAGAAAACTTGTCTTGTGGGTGGTGTTACTGTCCGGCCTGGAACGTCTCAAGTTATATCCCGAGTGCTTCCATTTGAGCACAGAGTGAGGTGGATGTTGCTGGTCCTTAAAGGGGCTCTGTGCCGTGTTTCCGGCAGTGTTGCGTGTGTGTGTGTGTGTGTGTGTATAGAGTGTTCACGAAGGGGATGTCAGTACCCATGATCCTCTCTGCAATTTTTATGACTTGCTATACAGTTTCTCTCCCGGACTGGGTGGCGTTTCAAACTACACAGTGATGCCTCCTGATGGAGCGCCCTCGATGAACACTTTGTAGGCCTGGGTGAGGGAGCGATGGCTGAGTCCGGCCTTCTTCAGCAGCCTGATTAAGTATAGTCACTGCTGGGCTTTTGTCACTGTGGTCAGTGTTTTGAGCCCGCTCAAAGTTTTTGTTACTTGAAGACACCGACACTTGTGTCTGTCAGGTTCTCCGATTCGGTCCCCTTTATGGTGAGAGGCTGCAGAGGGGGAGCTATCCACTTGAAGTCCATGATTCCTTTTTTGCTTTCATCTATGTTGAGGACGAGGTCATTGTCCTCTCAGACGATGTTGTGCAGCAGCTTCCTGTAAGACGTCTCATCCTCTCCTTCATTAAGCAGCAGGACATGTTATCTGAACGTTTACTCATGAGATTATTGTCCTGCAGATTATTTATTCCGCAGCATTGTCCTCAGTATCCCTGTGCTGATTGTGAGCTACGCATAGACCCTACTTCTCATCCTTTACTCAGAAAATCCATAATTCAACTTCAAGTGGCTGTTGCGACTCCCAGGTGTGTTAGCTTCACCAGCAGCTTGGTTGGCCAGATGGTGTTGAAAGGCGAGCTGTAATCCAGGGAGAGCATGATTGTTCCGTTGGCTTCAGTACCCAAATGAAAACGTTGCAGAATCCCTGCACGAGACTGTACAGTCGTACGAGTACGAGATGAGATCGAGATTTTATGACGATTAAACACCCACCAGTAAAGGGAGATATGACAGGTTGCAAAAACTGTGATAGTGACAGAAACAGATAAGGAAGGTCGGCGTGAAACTGCATTGCTTCAAACTAATTACACTATTAATATTTTTTTGTATACATCTTGACAGTGTTGTACCACTGGGTACCAGGAGCAAAGTCCAAACAACTGTACCCGATCGAAGTGAACAATACTCGACAGTAGAAGAATGTGGAGTTGGACTTACCAAACCATGTGAAAGGGGAAAGGCATGCCTGAAGAGGAGTTCAAAGATGTCTCGTCTGCTGTGACCTTCCTGCTTCAAGGCAAACCTCAGGTTTCTCATGTCCTGAGGAGAGAAGAGATCAACAACTGTAGCACACAGCATATGAAGCAACAGTCCAAACCAAAGAAAGATTTATTATATATCATTGCTGGGTGCATTCATGCTGGTTGCCATGATTTATTAAAGATTTTATAATGTGGTGAGAGACCACTGAGATTTAAAAATGCAGTAGGTAAAATTTAGGTGCATCAAGGCGTTAAGGTTCAGCATGAAACTTATTTCACACAATTATTACAGTGACTCACCTAACACTATCCAAGGATCTACGGTGGCCTTTTAGTGTCAAAAATATCTTACCCTATCCGGGCAAAAATTATATTTACGTATTTATTCTGTAAAACTATTGGGTGAAGCTTAGTGAGAAAACAAATATTTTTTTAGCATTACAGTAGCGTTTGTGTTCTCTGTTCCTCGCTGGGGGGAGGAAAAAGAAGAATAAAAGATATAATTCCTCACAAAAAAACAAAACAATGCAAAGTGAAACCTCCTGGTATAAGAGGGTAAGCATGGAGACCAGAGTTAACCAAGGAACAGAAACCATCCAACGCAGCAATTCCTAAAACTAAAATGCCACAATTTGAAAATGAATTATGAAATTGAAAAAATATAAAATAAATAGTAACTGGAATGATCTTTTAAAACTTGTCAAACATCGGACAAACATTGCTCAAAACCTCTCACAAAACAAATTGAGAAATACACACAAACCTTCAAGAGTCAGCTAAGAAAAGCTTCTTTACCACGGCTGAATAATGATATTCGTCAGTTAATGAAAAAGAGAGCTTGCACTTAAAAAAGTCCTGACCACCAAACTCAATAAGGACCTCCTTCTTTTCAAAGGGTTGAGAAATATGGGGAACCACTAAAGGTAAAAAATTTGTGTGAAAACAAAATATTTCACACAATTAATTGATGAATCAGAAGGACACAGTGCAAACAGTCTCAGTAAATCAAGCCCAGACAACAAAAAATAGCAGCGCTGAAAGTTACTACTGTGACCGACAGCACAGCAACTGAACCCCTGCATACACACATACATACACACATGCTGCCTGCTGAAAAGTTTGAACCAGCTAAATCACTCAATCAATTTTGACAGATTCCGCACAATCCTTCTATATTAAGGATATCGACCAAGAGGAAATTAGTAAATCATCAAATATTCAAACAATTCAAAAGCAAAGGATTGTTTTGGGTTGAATGCAGCATTTATCAAATCACACAGCAAAACTTGGATTAAACTAATAATCTAATAAATGTATCTGTCAGAACCAGGAAACTGCGATTCTTACTCCCATCATTAAGGCAGGCTCTCTAGACCAGGTAAGCAACGATTGGCTGATATGTATTTTACCAGTTTATTTTACCAGTACAGGTCCTGCAAAAAATTATTGAACAATGAATTGGCCATCTTGAAAGTAATAAGCTTATTCTTTGTAAATAATTTGGATTCAGACCAGGGTATTCAATGGAAATGGCAGTTATCTCCCTGAAAACATCAGTTCACTGATGAGCGTAACGTAGTGGGAGCCGGGTTTCCTCACTTTAAAAAGGCTTTTGACAGCGAACCATCATGTACTTTTGAACAAACTACCAACCTTTAACCTGTCACAGCAAACAACTGGTTGTGTCCCCTCTTAAATACAGAGAGCAAAGTGTAAATAGAACATATTTAACTCAACAACCAAAAATGGGGCTTCCTCAAGGCTCTGTCTTAGGTTGGTTGCTTTTTAGCTTATATATAAATGACTTACCAACCAGTCTTAATACAGCAGATTTTCAAATGTACGCTGATGACAGTCATTTATATATACTCTAAAAGGCCTCGTATAGCAACAGACATATTAACATCTGAAATATCATCAAACCCTGAATCTTCCAAAGACAATGTCAGTATGCTTTTACCTGAGGAGAACCATAAAAGATAGAATTTATAAATCAAGAGGAAATTGAGGAAGTCAGGGATTTTAAATTTCTAGGTGTAATTATGGATACCCAACTTCAATTTGATGAGCACATTAAAAATATCTGCAAAACACTTCAGTCCAATCTGAACTGTTTTAGAATGATCAGACATTAAATATCACTGAAGGCTGAACCGTTTTACTGCTTAGTTTTGAAAACTTCACCAAGATTTCTTTCATCAAACGGATTTTTAAACCCAAAAACAAACCCATATGACCTTATGTGAAAAAGTAATTGTCCCCTAACCTAATAACTGGTTGTGCCCCCCCCGGCGGCAATCAAGCGTTTTGGATAACTGGCAATGAGTCTTCCATATCGCTGTGGAGGAATTAGTTGCGCTCTTCTTCACAGAATTGTTTTATCCCAGCCACATTTGAGGGTTTTGAGCATGACCTGCCTGTTTAAGGTCACACCACAGCCTCTCAATCAGATTTAAGCGTGGACTTTGACAAGGTCACTCCAAAACCTTAATTTAGTTTTTTTAATCCATTCAGAGGTGGACTTATTGGTGTGTTTCAGGTCGTCGTCCTGCTGCAAAACCCAATTGTGCTTGAGGTTGAGGTCACAAACTGATGGTGAGAGCTTTGTGACCCTTTCCAGATCTCAATCACTTTGTTTCTCATCTGTTCTTGAATTTCTTTGGATCTCAGCATGATGTGTTGCTATTTGAGCTCTTTTAATCTACTTCAGACAGGTTATATTTTAGTGATATCTTGATTCTACAGGTCTGGCATTAATCGGGCCTGTGAAATTGAACCCACCTTTTCAAAAAATGTGGTTAACGACAGTTAACTTGTGATTTACCAAGGGGGGCAATTACTTTTTCACATAGGGTCCTGTGGGTTTAGATTTTTTTCTTTTCTTACTTAATAAATAAAATCAATAAATAAAATCAACATTTAAAAACTGCACTTTGTCTTTACTCGGGTTATTTTTGTCTCATATTAACATTGGTTTGATGATCTGAAACATTTAAGTGTAAAGTGTAAAAAAAAAAAAGAAATCAGGAAGGTGGCAAATACTTTTGCACGGCACTGTAAAAAATCTGACTCATGAAACAGTTGAGAGGTAATCTGTTTAGGTTTTCTGCTCTGGGGTGGCTTAAAAATGATGGGGAAGGGAAGGAGGAGAAGTCATATCAGCATTGTGCAGCCCTCTGTAACCCACTGAGCTGAATCCCCCGGGCCCACTGGTGGACCTCATCTCTTTACCTCTCAGCGATTTCACAAATCAGGTATTCATGTTTGACGCTCGATGGCTATTTTTTTGCTAAATACGAGGTATGCTCCTGCATTTGTTGAGACAAGAAAAGTATCCTGATTAATCTAGCAACAATTTCAAACTCAAAAAGTCCTCTCAGCTAACTAACATTAAAATGGTTTTATTTTCAGCTGATTATACACTAAAAAAACCCAACATATTTCTGCGTATTATTCCAGTTACTGAAAGGGACCCCTAAATCTTACACACTGCACCTTTAAAGACTATTCCATAGATGTATCGTGCCCCCCCTCAATCATACAAGTTCAATCTCATTTTACGCAGCAGGACTAGACCACAACTCTTATATTCTGTTTTCCACAATTTTTTTTAGAATTCTTCAATATTCAGTACTATTTTATTTATTTCTTCTGCATCAAATGGGCCACTAATAAAAAAGAGATGTTTTACATTATTCAAGTTTGATGAGGTCTTGTAATTTCAAACATCAGAGACAGTTCAGGCTGGAGCTGGCACAGGATGGCGAGGGTTTCTTTCTTTCTCCTCTATCATCCACTGGAGCACCCGAAGTCTGGTTTTACCTCCGCTTTTATTTTTTTTGTATACGGATGAATGCAGGAGCGAATATACCGATTGTCAAACAGTATAAATATAGTGACACTTAAATAGCTCCATCAAGCTCCAGGCAGATGCTGCGATCAAACGAGCTCCTGCACTTCTACAGGAAGGGCGGTGACTTTAACGTCGCCTTTTCTTCTATGACAATGATTTATACAAATCGTAGTCAAAGCGTGCAGCAAGTTATATTGCGGGTATGAGATTCAACGATCTAACCGACCTGCACAGAACCAGGACCTTGAAAAAAGCCCAATGAATCTTGGCGGATCCGAATCTCCCCCCTGACCAAGTGGCCTGTGGCAGCAGGCATGTTCTGCCAAGATTCAGGTCCAGGACTTATAAATTCATTTTTAACCTGATGCAATCAACCTTTTGAACAACTCTGAATTTTATAAGTCATTTATTGTTGATGTTTAATCTGATGTTTTATTGGTACCCGAAAACTTTTGGAGAAAAGGCACCCCCTTTTGACACAAATATAAAACCAACCTTTCCCCAAATCAATCCAGTTCTTCCTAGCGCTAAGAATTACTTGAAGGTGATCCATTAAATGGTTTCTGAGGTGTAGCGTTTACATGAAGGATCTACAGCGGCAGAAATAGACACTCCGGAGAGGACGACTGCATAATATCCCCGATTTGTCGGGGGTATAACTAGAACTGCTTAGACATATAGAAAGGAGTTATTGAAGCATATGTTTTGCATTCCACCCCACCCACTAAACCACTCTCCCACATCCATAATCCCCCCATAGGGGTAAATATTTCCTTCCACAGTGATAAAACAATATATACGTGTGGAATCCAGGTTGGATCAAACACAGCCGAAAAAAACCAAAACATTTTTATTAACACTAACACACACCCTGGTCATCCCTCACTCACTCACCTTGCATGTGATTTCCAGGCCATAGGCATTTTCTCCTCTGCTTGATGCCCCACCCATTTTCTCCACCCGACAGACAGCACCCAAAGGGACATCCAGTATTACTGCCACATCCTTCAGCAAACAGAGTAAGAAGGTGAATACACTCACTACCATACAAATACAGACAAGCAAATAACCCAAAGCTCTCTTTCAGGTAAAATGGAACACAGTCAATAAACTGTGGTGTATCAAGAGAAAAAGGAACCAATATATGACATGTTTTATCAGAAGACGGGTGTCTATCGATTGATCAGAGAAGTTTTTGCTGCGATCGTGATGCTGGATAATAAGGCAGGCTTACTCCTATAACAGAGGCAGGCGGGAGGGGGGGAGAGAGGAAAGTCGTTAATAAACATTTAACAACTGATTGCCTTCTATCGGTGTTTATTTTTCAAAATTGATATGGATTGATATGGATGTTTGATTCCAGAGAGACAGCTATATATTTATTTTCTATGTATTTGTATTCATGAATTTCATTCATTTTTTTATCAGCAAATGATGTGCCGAATATGTGAACTTGAGGACTAAATTGCAGTTCAACAGATATGCTGTTATGGTGGTAAAGTAACATGTTTGGTTTAACTGTTATAAAAGCAGTAGAGTTCATCAAAAGATGTGTTTTGGACAGAAGTATTCATCTTTACTGTCTTTTCTGTTAGTTGGCATGTGGCTAAACCAACCTAAAGCTTAATTTAAAAGCTGCCATCTAAATCAGAGCCATTTACTAATATTAAGATATTTTGGTTTTTCTAACCAGGCTGAAAAAAAAACCCACTATCCAAATAGTTGATTAGCATGTCCAGACATTGTCAGGGGGGAATGCAGTCACCTGGGGGGCATAAACACTGTTTATGGAGGTCACATTGTGGGTTCATAAGGTTGAGCGGCCTGTGAGTTACATCTCTTTACTTAAATTTTCGGTTTAATTCTCGATGAAAGAAATATTCAAGTTGAAAATCTTTATTGATTTACATTGTATCATTAGTTGGGATCAAAATTATGTAACAACCGTCAATGGAAACCAAAATCATGAAAACATTGAAGGCTGGGTTCTAAGGTGGTGTTCACACTTGGATGCAGCAGATGCAGGATTGATACATTGTTTTATTTTTCAGCCGGTTTGTTTTATCGTTCATAAAGGCTCTATCTCACTATATATTGTAAACAAAAGGTATGTGCTCGGAAATGCTGTTCAGTTATAGATCAGACTATAGGCGGGTAAACATCAACAACACTCGTATTTTCTAATGTGTATGTATACCCACAGACTGTTCTTTTTTTGTTTAATGTCAGAAATTAAAGCTTTCTAAACCCGCCATTTATTCATAATATTCATGATCATGTTTTTTCAGCAAATATTAAAAACCCTTGTTCCTTGTCACCTGTAACCTGACAAACACATGGAATCAATCAATTTTTAAGGTTTTGGCCTCAGCAAATTTGTGATTTGCTGTTTCCTGATGCAAAGCAGTTCTGTGGTTTATGTTAAGTGCTTATATTTTGACAGATGAGAGTTCTGTCTGCCAGGGTGTTGAGACTGTTCTGCTTTGATGACAGAATAAAGTACAAGTGGTCCCCCTTGTGTTACACCCCGTCATCTGCGTCTTTTATTATTACAGTGACACCTACACCTGTAGGTGTCACTGTTGAAGGATAATCTCATTTTCAATAAGTGATTCTTTCCATTGAAAATATAAAATTTATTTTATTAACGATACGGACATTTAATGTTTTTTTTTTTTTCAATTAATGACTTTACATCTTTTGAGATCCCTCCTGCCTTTTGAAAATAGAGGAGGACCATTCTCTGCATCTATGGACCAGCCTCCTCTCATATGTACTACAGCGCAGCATTTGAAACTTTTTAATTATCAGGGACATTATTACAACCTCCTCTACTGTCACTGAGTTTGTTGTGGACAAAATCTTTTACTCTTCACTGCCATCTTATGGATTGTATCGATGTTAAAATAAAGGATGCTTGGAGATATGCGGGCCGTTGACGAACCCACCATTTGAAAAGACTCTTATTTGCATTAGTAGAGGGAGGATAACGGAGCCTCTACCAGGCAACATTTAGCAGCTGCTCGAAGGAAAACAGTTTCATCTGATTCTCATCTCCTGTGGAACAATCTCCCGGTCTCGGTTGGGTGGGCAGTAGGGATGTTGCGATATTACATTTTGAAATCTAGATTATTATCAGGGAAATAATTAGTTATCGACACTATGGCTGGAAACACTGATTTCACAAAGTGGTGTGTGTTGTTTGGTGGCATAAGGTCCACTTTTAGTTCCAGAGGTGTATTTGGTTAGGCTGACAGGCTGGTGTATACTACATCTACACCAATTTGTCATAGGTTTAAAACCACCTGCCAAAACAGCTCTGTGATGACACTGTGTGTTCTGACACCTTTCTCTCAGACCTTTCTCTCAGACCCAATATGAACTTTCTCAGCAGTTCTTCTCTGGGATCTGACAACACGGGCTAGGATCCTTTTCCACGCACCTCAATAAGCTTTGTGAACCTGTGATCCTTTCTCTTCTCTAAATCTTCCTCTGCTGTTTAATGTATCCACCCTCCAACGGATGCTTTGATGATCCGATAATCATTGTTGTTCACTTCATCCGTCGGTGGTTATAATAATCTGGCTGACTGGCGTATGTGCTCAATGTACCCGCGTACTCCTCCGAGCATGATGTGTTCTCGTGTGTTTGTAAGGGTCTTGGGGTTTCTGGCACATTAATGGAAGACCCTTATTTCCTAAGTTTGTCATGAGTCTTTTGTTGACTGAAGACTGTTGCACTTCAACCAATCGAGGGGAAGGCGACTTATGATTGCTATACATCTGGATGTAATAAGTTGCCAAAAACTATTTAAATTTGTCAGAAAAGTAACAGGCAGAGGAGGACTAGCAAGTTTAGTATTTTACCTTGACTTGTCCATAGAGGGCTAGATGATTATCCTGAAGATATTAGGACTTATAATATGTGTTTTGACAACTTTCGGACAGCTGGATTGGTTGATTGGATATTCATCGTGTACCACAAACCCAAAGGTGGTCATTTAGAGGATATCCAAAATGGTTGCAAACTGACGACTTGATACATGTCTTAAATGGATATTAGACTGGTGTTTCAGTTACTTCTGTCTGCCCACACAGGCACCCAAACACATACTGTACGTGAGTTGAGACGAGAGATTTCCTCGCACCTATCCCATAAACGTGTGTCCCAAAAATACTGTAGTTTATAGAACTCTTACGATTATAACATAGACTTTAGTAATCGCGGTTAATTGCAATTACGATTAATCATGACATCCCTAGTGGGCAGAAACTTTCTCTTCATTTAAGAGGACGCTAAAATCCTTCCTTCTTGATAAAACTTATAATTAAGGCTGGACTAAACTAGCTCTTAGCTACGATGCTATACATCTAGAGTGTATGAGGGTTTTCCATAATCCACTGAGCGCCCCCCTCCCTCTCTACAAATCCATCTCCCATTAATCAATTATCCTATTTTTATAGCTGACATTATTGATGTTAGTGTACGTATCATGTCTCCCTTCATTCCCCCTCTCTTTATGCGTATAATGGACTTACAGCCTCTGAGCTCTTGAAGTAGAGTCTGTAGTTGGTGATCAACACTTTTCCTTTGACGGCTCCATTAAATGGACAGATGTAGATGATTTCTTTATCTGCAAACAGATGAATAGAAAAACTGGGTATAGACTTGATTTTTTAAACACCATGTCAGACGCTGCACAGGTCTTAATGGCTCAGAATCCCTCTTTACTTCAGACATGATACAATTAATGTAAGCACAGAGAACTTTAGGGTAAGTAGAAGCAGAAATTTAGTTGAAAGCTGTGCAGCTAACCTAAGACAATTCAAATAAAAATAAATGTAAAATAGCATCTACTTGACGTTTAGAGACTAAAACGGACAGACTCAGCCGACAGTCACTGTCATTTATTCACATGTCATGGGATTTCAGATGGAATCAAGTTTTACTCTTGTAAAGTCTCTCTAAATCAGAATACTGACTTTATATTTTTTATTAATAATAAGTAACTGATGGAAATATATAATATGGCTGTCTTGTAATATTACCAAGGGTGAATGTTATAATAATAGTATCAGGGGTTAACAGCAGGTGTTTAGACCGAGAACTGATAATAAAATAGTTATGGTTCCTAACTTGCCACTACTAAGTGTCAATAAGGTCCTGGACAAATGCTATTACTATCGGTATTCATGTACCGATATTTAAATCTAACATAGTTGACATCCTTGTGTACAAATACAGGCTTTTTGAATGCCAACAGTAAATCTATTCTAATTTCAACAGGAGTCCTTATAGTAAAATAATTTCTACAACTACTAATCATGTTCAGGGTCACAGTGGGGTTAGAGCACAACCCATTTGCCATTAGGCAGGTGGCAGTGTACACCCTGGACCATCTGCCACTTTATCACAGGCCAACACAGAGAAAGACAGTCAGCTACTCTCACATTCACACCTACGGCCAATTAAGAGTCAAGGATTCAGCTATACTGCATGTTTCTGGACTTTGGGAGGAAGTCGGAGTACCCAGAGAGAACACACGCAAACATGGGGAGAAAATTCGTACTCCACACAGAGAGGTCCCAAGGTGGCATTTGAACCGGGAATATTCGGACAGCTTTACAACCCATAGCACCACTGTGCCGCCTAGATGAGGGAAAATGACCAGGGGAAAAAAAAAAGTGGTGTCAGGTCTGTATATGATTTTTAAAAACTTTTACAGCCTTTCACGCACTGTATTCCAGTTGGCTCAGGAAAGCCAACCGAATTGCTAGAATGGCATTAGTCAGTTACGTTAACTGAGAAATATACTCTTCAGAGCCATTAGTACGGGTAGAATGACACAGGAATACACATTTGAGTAACCAGCTTGTTTTTACCACCGTCAGGCTCATAAATACTGTGCCAGAATGAGAGACCAACCAGGTACAAAGGTACCTGGTTGGTCTCTCTCATTCTGTTTTGCATAATTGGACTATATCTCCATGGTTCATCTCTTACTGTCATGTTACGTGTGGTGTCATGGACTCCAGAATCTTCACTGCCTTCTCCATTACTGGATGTACAAGTAGCAGAGCGCCAGAAGAAAAGTCCTTCTTGAGCACTTTTATGGATAAACATCAAGGTACTTTTTCCCCTTAAATTTGCCATTATCACCTTTGCATCTCCTTGCATGTATTTTATTTGCGACTTTTGAAGACTAGACCTTAGATTTGCATCCCATCTGTTTCAGTAAGATCTGGCGTGGAGCGGCTGACTGACCGGTCAAAGTGATGAGAAGGACGCGGGGGACAGGTCCACATGGACCGAAGTTGACTGGCTACTGTGGATATTCTGTGGTCGATGATCACACAGGGGATTATAATCCGATGTTCATTATATTGCAAGCATTATTTTGAAAATATACTCTACCTTTTGGAATAAAGTGGCTAAAGCTTCAGTCCCTTTACCAAATGTATCTAAATTAGTCAAACTACATTTTTTATTTGTAAGGAAAGATTGATATTTGTCTCATCTAATCATGTCATGATTTTTTGGACCCAATAGTGGAGATAAGTATGGGTTGAATATCGATAAGTAATTTTATCAATAGGCAATATCGTTCTAAGAATCTACAAGAATCAGCATCTTTACCCCCCCAGTGCTATGGCTACGATTGAACAGTCCGGAGTAGAAACAACTATGAGGGTTAGTAGCAAAGACCTCTCTACTAAGATCTCTACTGAGCCATCTATTTGCTTTCATACTGATTGAGATGTAAGATCCGGAAGGACGACAACACTGTCATCCAAGCAACAAGTTTAAGATAAAGTTTTCTTGATGGAGATGCCTGGGAGAAAACATTTCTTTTTCTCAAGAATAACACGTGACAGACTGAGCTACAGAAACTCACCAATAATTCTGTCCTCCCCTGGAAGCAGAGACACATCAGCCAACAGCTCCATCTTAAAAGAGTCTCTGGAGGTCTACAAACACACACACAATAAATCACATGGATTAATTTCTTTGAGGGAATGCTGAGGAAGAAGAAACAGGAGGAAGGGAGAATTAGAATGTTAGCTTTGAGCCAGCTAATGGGTTGTTAGATTAATTGGACTGTAAGGTGAGACACCACAAAATATAGTATATGCTTCCCTTTTAACAGGTTCAGCTGTGACCAAGTGATTTTAAAGTTGTTAGCCATCAAATCTGATCACGCTAACCTTCATCATCCTTATAAACTTCACTCTTTCGTTACAGAACTGTGGTATTTATCTATTCATCTTCAGTCAAGGAAAAATAAAGACATTATTTATTGCTTCTGTTTAGATGAGAAATAACAATAATAGTAATATTAATGTATACTTTATTGATCACGTACTGTCATACACAGTACAACATAGAGAAATTATTTTTCTGCATTTAACCCATCCTTGAGGGAGCAATGGGCGACCCCTTGAGGCGCCTGGGGAGATAGGGCTTCAGGGTCCTGCTCAAGGACAAGAAGACCCTGGTCGGACTCGAACCGGCTACCTTTGGATCTTCCGATCGAGAGACGGTCGCTCTACTCACTGAGCTACGGTCGCCCCTGTTACCAACTGAAACTCTCCAGCTTCTTCAATTTGTTAAAAATGTTCTCTTATTAACACATGTTCTTATTCGTTTTCGTCAAATTTCATCAAAATGTTCCCATCCATTTAGTCAAGTCTCAACATTTAGTTTTATCAGTGGTTAGAAAACTATATGCATTTTAATTTAGTTTTAGCCTTCTTTTTTCTTTAAGAATTTGGGTCCTAGTCTAGAAAAAGCTAAAATTTATGTTATTTCACATCAGATAAATCTGAAGAAACAGGTGGAATGATTAGTAATATTGCTATCCAGAAAGCATCTGAGTATGTCAAATTTAAGAATTGCATCCAGTCTTGGAACATAGTCCAGGATGCATTTTTTTTGGGAACCATTTCCAGGTTCCAAACCAGCAATCCTGGAATCTTACCCATTTAAAGTTTGAAAATAGGTTAAGATTGTTCCAAGACTACTAAGTGTGACTACAAAGGGCAACTACTACTAGTAAATCGATGGCCCAATCAGAGGTTCGTACTAATATCCACATCAGACGACTAATTTGAACATCAAGGGCTCAGGGATACCATTTTAGCCGGAAAACACACAGTATACAAAAATGCTGCACAGTCCATCCAATGAACAGAATATTCGATGGAATCTTTTGCGGACTAAAATAAATAAATTTTGGTTAAAAATAAATAAATAAAAAAAACAAAAAAAAACATCTTTTTTATACTACATATTAACCTTGTCTTTTTTTTTCTTTTTCTTTTTACAATAGTCATGATTGATGATTTGTCTCAGAGCTGGAGATGTAGCCGTCATCTCATCATTGTTTGTACAGTTTAGCAAAAGGTTTTGGACGCATCCTCCACAAACTTGCACCATTGATCTTCAACATTACACTATAGAATGTTTAAAAGGGACCTATGAGTCCATTTGTGGGTTACCCAGAACATGTTGTTTCTTGAAAGATAAACTGTCACAAACATACATTTAGTTTAAGACATTGTGGATTAATTAAGGTCATATGAAAAAGAATAGGAGTAAAACTTCTAAAGACTACTGGAGGCCAAGAAAAGTGTCGATCAGTGCCAGCAGTGTGGTTTCGAGCCAAGAAAGACAACTATAGATGCAATGTCTGCATTGAAAGTGCTGATGGAGAAGTATAGAGAAGGTCAGAAGGGTTTGCTTTTTGTCTCGGTGAATTAAAAGAAAGCGTACTACAGGGTGCCAAGGGAGGACTTGTGGTATTGCATGAGAAAGTTTGGAGTGACAGAGTGGTACAGGAATTGTATAAGAGCAGTATATCAGCAGTGAAGTGTGCAGTAGGAGTGGGTTCAAGGTGGAGGTGGGACTACGTCAAGGATTAGCTCCGAGCCCCTTCTTGTTTGCTATGGTGATGACAGGCTGGCAAATTAGGTCATGCAGAGATTTTTGTGGACGACGATGACATTGGAGGAGGTGGAAGAAAACCTGGAGAGGTGGAGGTATGCGCCTGATAGAAGAACAATAAAAGTCAGTCGCAGCGAGACAAAATATATGTGTGTAAATGAAAGGGAGAACGGTACAGAGAGGATGCTAGGAGTAGAGGTGGAGACGGTGCAGGAGTTTAATTGGGGGGAAACTATTCAGAGCATGGGAGTGTGGAAAAGAGGTGAAGAAGCAAGTGCAGGCAGGATGGAGTGAATGGAGAAGAGTGCCATGAGTTATCTGTGACACAAATGGCAGTTCTGCTGTAATGTTTAGAGGTCGTTGCAACGACGAAAGTTCAGGAGGCAGAGCTGGAGATGGCAGAGATGAAGAAGTTTTTTGTTGGGTAAGGGTTGGAGAGGAAGAGGAAGATTCAGCAAATAGATGATCCGCTCTGGCGAACCCCAAAAACAAGAAGAAAAAGCTAAACGGCTAAGAAATGGTTGTAGCAGAATATGATCAAAACTTAAATTTTTCTATTTTTTTGAGTTCTCATCTTAAGTGTTTAGGTACTATGATTTGATACCCTAATGGATTTTCACCAGGTAAAAACACCTGTGCAAACTGCTTATCTTATAGGATTTAAATTTTTCCATCAAAAATAGAGAGTAAGTCCACATACACTGGAGATGCGTGTGTCCAAGGAGCTGGATTTGTAGATTGAGATTGGTGAGGCCATTGCTCAGTGAGGGGGCTTCCACAAGCTGTGGAGGAGAGAACAGACAATGTCAGTGATGCTAAGCTCAAAATACGTCTGAAGTCTAAAATGTGTAAAATTTTCTTCTTTCAGAACGGCATAATTCCGAGAGGAGCAGTGATCTAATCGGAATTGGTGTTTACATGCGCCCACACATCAATCGGAAGACGAGCCAAAGGAGATCAATAGATACGTTTTATCAGAAGGTTGGCATCTGTCGTTTGGACGGTTTTCTTCTGTTATTGCTATGCAATGAAGAAACAGTATGATAATGACTCAGGATTACCCCTATATCCTACTGGAGGAACGAGGGAGGGGGGAGAGAGAGAGTAAAAAGTGTTCACATCAAAGAGGGTTTACCCTGACTGATTTTACAGTATTACATTTAGCAAGTGCTAAGCTATTAATGAGGTCGGAGTTTTGTGGTTAACTCACAGATTATATTTACATCAAAATCCTCCGGAGTCCGGGAGTCAAAGCAGAAACTCATCACAAGCTTAATCTTGAAAACCCAGATTCACAACATGGACAGAGTTATTTCATTCACTCATTCTCTGTGACCACTTATCCTTCATTCATGCTCATATATATATATACACATATATATATATATACATATACACATACATATATATATATACATATATATATACATACATATACACATACATACATACATACATATATACATATACACATACATATATATATATACATATATATACACATACATACATACATATATACATATATATATATATACATACATGTATGTATGTACACCTGTACACATGTACACCTATTTGGACACCAGATATAAGACTCAGAAATAACGTTCCAAAAAAGACCCCTTAGTAGGGCAGGTATAGTAAAATACATCAAATACAAGTTAGATGCTCTTCAGGCGGTTCCTAGAGGTAAATTTGGACTAAACTGGACCCATGGAAAAACATTAAAAAAAAAACAAATTTTCATAAAAAAAAAAAAAAAAATCCCCTAGTGAATAAAATATAAACTTAAATTTAAAAGTAAAAACTATGATACAAATATACGATCAACCTCCTTGACTCGATTCATGAGCTAAATCGGACCAAAAAATGGGAAATCAGGGGCTGAAAACCATTGGAGATAAAGCTCTGCCTACTAGGATACAAATCAGTCAAGTCATTCCTCGCACCAAGGTCTGTGCGGATATAAAAGTTCAAAATGATCCATGGAACAGTTTATGAGTTTCTCATTAACACATGGGATCTGCAGGTGATGCGGCTGTTACGAATATGGCAGATGTGACTATTACGATTCCATACTATCCCCGACTTTTCTGCGATATAACCGTAACATCTCTGACTATTTGGCGATATCACCATTCACGGGGGTATACCAACATGCTTCACAGTGGATAATTGGCATTACAGAGTCCTAGAAAGAGTTTTGTAACTATCTCCGGTGTCAATTACCATCTACAGTCAACTACTCTTGAGAAAATGGTTCACTGTAGTGACTGAACATGGCTGGTAGTGGTCATGTCTGGGTGGGTCAGGACAAGCAGGAACCAGTTATTAATGCTTTTTGGTTATTTTGGGGATTTAGTTTCTAAGGGGTCTAAGTCCAGGGTTTTCTTTATGTATATTTCGTAGCGGTGCCTCCGCCATAGAGAATTTTATGAAATGTCATGTAGTTGCATTACACGACTCTGCGAGGGCTTTTAATTCGACGACAGTGACAACTTCACATACAGCTTCCGGAGAAACTGCTGTATTTATGTATATTATTTATTTATACATTTTATCTACTTTTGGTATCAGCAGTGATGTGACGCAACATGAAAGGACTCAATTCCAGGTCAGCAAATATACAGTTGTCATAGCAACCTTTTGGGTTTGACAGTCTGTTATAAAAGCAGTAAAGTTCATTAAAAGACATTTTGGAGAGAAGAATTATCTTTATTGTTTTTATTGTTAGTTTACATTTGCCTTAAACAACCTAAAGCTAAAGCTGAATGCAAAATAAGAAGCATTTAGTAATTGTGTATTTATTTTTACTTAACGTTTATTTAAGCAGGAGATAAAAATTATCGATTAATCTTCAGAAGTAAATTAATTGAATAATCGTTGATTATTGAAACAATTAATCAATTATCAAAATAGTCATTACTTGCAGCCTTACTTGGCAGAGGGTTAACACAATTAATAGGTTATTTATATTTTCAGATTATTCTATCTTTTTTAGAAGATCTATAATAAATTAATTATTGATCCAAACTTAATGACCAGTTAATGGTCTCGCAGAAAACCACTTTTGTTGCATTTGATTTAGTGGTGACAATATCACAGCTTCAGCCTCATCTACATCAATAAATTATTTGATTATTCTCCTGTATCCTGGTGTCTCTGTGGCAACGTGAAAAGCCCGTGGAAATATGTGGGTTGGAAGTATATTGGCGGATACCCCACTTCAAAAGGACTGCGATTTAAGAGTATTTCATAGTTAAGGAGTATTTTAATGCATAAGCGGCAGCTAAGCAGTACCTGTACTGAACGGAGTTCAGTCAATGACAGAGTTTGATCACTTGATGTTAAGAGCGCAGATGAAAACTCCACCGATGCGGTTGAGAACAAGATTAATCCAACCAACTATACTGAGTCTCTGCCAAAACAAGATTCATATTCTGAGGTGTGGAAGTTTTGGATTCAGAGAAGACGTAGGTCAAAAACACACACGTGGCAAAAATTCCCCTTAAAAGGCACCACCAAGTGGTCCCAATCTGGCTGTTAGAAAATAAAATGCCATATCTCTTCCTTGGAGTTGGTCTGGACCCTGTTTTGTTACCAACAACAAGCCAAAGCTAGGTTCAGCGATCTGGCGTAATAAAACGGAGGTTGCGGGGGCTGAGAAGCCAGTGCGCTAACATTGTGTGGCAAAGTTGATTGCAAAAATATTTTAAAAAGATTGCAAAAATATTTTAAAAAGATTGGAGAGTGTTAACAACTCAATTCCAAATAAAATAAAATAAAAATAATGAGATTTTCATTTAAGCCAGAATCTCCCTGCCCTGACCTACAATAAACCACATGCAAAGAAACCTTGTGCCACAGCATTAACTTTACTGAACCACTTGAAAACACACAACAAATGTCTGCATGATTCAAGCAAGAAATCAAAGACAAATGTTTCTAATGTGAAGGATCCATACAAACATATATGTCCATCACAGCGACCATGCGCAGCCCATCCCTGCATCTATCCTTCTCATTTAAGACACACCGACATCACTAATGTTATCAAATCCAATCCAACAATATAAACAATGAAAAAAGGAAAATGGACAAACACACTGTACTAAAACTCGGAGATACCCTCAAGCAATTATTTCCCCAAAGTGAATTTACCTACACCGTTTCAAAACAGGAAGAGAAACAGAGACAGCTGTTTAATATATTTCTGGACTGCCAGCAGAACGATGAGAAAATGAATGGCAATAATCGTGATTATTATTCTGGCCTTAGTCTTACAGGCCAGTATGATTGTGCTAAATCAGTCAACAGTATTAGCCATGGTGATGAATTGTTTGGCTCCTGTGCAGCAGACAGCGATGCTAGTAGCCGTTTGTTTCATTTAAAGCTAGATTCATTTTATTTACTCAGATGTCTGCTTCTCAAATGAAGTTTCTCTCACACCTGTTTTGTCTGAACCTTAAAGACGCTTCTGTACTAATGAACATTAACTGTACATCAGCAGCTTTCACCACACAGACTGTATATGCAATATTTGACTGTACCTGTAGGCACAGACAAAAAAAAAGGTAGTGGGGGGGCAGTTAGCTACCTTCTTCCACTGAGCAACAAACTGTCAAGCTGAGGGAGCAGTTGCCTCCAAGCTATGAATAACGTTACACCGCCAACCGTCGGCTCTGCCCTTTTCCATAGTAAATAATAAGAACCAGGTTATGTTCAAGACATCTTCCTAACACACAGAGCAGACGCAAATGGAGTGGAGCTGAACAAAGATCCTCCAACAGCCTCTGAACTGAACTTTTCCAATGACACAGCTGTGGAGTTGCACCAGGAAATGGGGAGGCCTAAACGGAATGACAATAATAACGATCTAAATCCAGACTATTTCGACCAACAGTTCGGAGAGTTTTCGGAAAACCCGTCTAGTAAACATCTAATACAGACTTGTGCGCCCTATTTTAGGCCAAATGTCTTAACTTACCCTCAAAGTGCGATTCTCTCGTGGCTAAATGTCGATCCCTGTCTCTCAAGCCACAGCAGGAACTTACTTTATGTCACGTGCTGAGCTGTCATGGCGCCGATTGGCTGGTTGTCAAAACTGGAGCTTACTTGGAATGCCGGGAAAAGTAGTTTCAAGTGATTTGCCATGAGCCATATATATTTAGGGCCTGAGCAATGCCAGGACATTATTGTTTGCGTAACGATCATTGTTATTTTTCTTGTCATTGCAAAAATATTCTTTTTGCTAATATTTTAGCACTTTGAGATTTGCTCCAAATGTAAAGTGCATATAAATTAAATGTATTATTATTATTATTATTATTATTATTATTATTATTATTATATTATTATTATTATTACACCAGATGAACTGCATTAATGGGGGCTTTTTCATCAATCATGGCAAGAATGTATGTTTATTGTGATAGATCCCAGCCAAAGGAATGGGAAAATGGCTCCACAGATGAACGGGATGGACGGTATGAGGTGGGAAATATTGATATCTCAACATAAAACAGCAAATTATCATAACTCAGTTGTCCAGTTGGTCCAGTTGGTTTGATCTGCCTCAAACTTCACAGGTAGGAAAAGGGCCCCTTGCCTTGAGGACGAGCTTCACCTAGTGGCAACCTCTCCTGATTTATGAAGGGCCTGAACTAATGATTAATTAATGCTTTTTAAATTGCTTTTTGATGCCATAGACTTCAAATCTGGTCAAATATGTTGCACAAGCTTAAGGTGCACTTTCATTTAGATTTTGAGTTTTTGGTTAACCGTGTTGCTGTGGCGAGGTTTAACATAATAATAATAATAATACATTTAATTTATAATGCACTTTACATTTGGATCAAATCTCAAAGTGCTACAAAGTAAAAGCAGATAAAAGCATAAATAAAAAATAAAATAATAACTATATAAAAGCCTTACCAAAAA